>ARYC01004734.1:0-29268 GCA_000711775.1 Oxytricha trifallax
AATTTATCTATTACAAGTTTCAAGTCTGGTAACTTAATAGATTTCTTCTTTATGATGAATTGCTCTAGTCCGAACTTCCCACTAATGATAACAGCAGCTGCTAGTGTATCAACACTAAGTCCCTCTTTATTTAGTACTTGGTTTTCATACTTTCTTGCCCATGATTTTATGTTTACACTAGCGCCTTGAAAATAGTTTCATCGAGATAAACTATGTTTTCTTCTTTTTCAGACATTTTAATTAATTAAAGGTATGTCTATCACTAAATATCCAAAATGTTTTACTTTTTTTCAGTTAAGAAATAGTCTGTCCTGGTGCTCTTGAAACTTATTCCATGGGCTTTGTATATTCTATGAAGTTGTTGCTTAGTTATTTTATTTTCCGGAAAAGTTCTATGAAAAAGAAGACCACGCTTTTACAATGATAAATGCTTCTAAGCTTATAGTGTATTCCTTGAAACCAAGTACTCCAAATCATGTTGATCTAGTTTAGCTTGTTCTTATTATCGTTTGTTTTCATATATTTACGAGGTTTTAATTCACTTTATTATTCTATTGATTAAACTTTCTTTGAATCCTGTTATTTTTCTTATCTCTTTAATTTTCATTAATAACTTAGAGTCTTTGCTATATTCATCATTCACAAACCTTAGGAGTTTTATGAGCTTTATATTGACTTCCGAGAATTCATTTTTGTACTTCATTATTTAATTTGTATTCAATTAATTAATTAATACAACCAACCTAAATTCTCATATATTTGATAAATATAATCCCCTTAATGATGTTTATAAGTGCTTTAATTTGAATTGAATTTGCTTGGGGGGTAGTTATTAATTAAATGCGAGACAAAATAGCAAGCCTTTGGGGTCTATTTACGATGAAGAGTATATAGATTTAGTGTTTAAACTGCGTTTTGGATGTGATATATACAGTGAATAAGTCAAACCAGTACTCAATTATAAGTCTATAGAACTGCTATTAAAGAGTAAACCATTAACTTTCCGGCCTTATTGCATGTTATCTCTGCGTTTGAAGCAATATTAGCTGAATTCTAAGACTATAAAGAAGTTAAGATTTCGATAGATATTATTTACTATTGTATTGATGAAATAAATTTGAGTATTGGTCTAACTTCTCTCTCGACCAACGAGCTACTATGTTTCATCGCCAGTTACCTGATTTGATGATCTTTAAACTATATATATTTGATATTTATTAACGAAATGGTATATCTTTCAAAGATGTGAATCGTACTAAGTAATTATTTTACCTGTCATTTAATAATCACAACATAAATTAAATTTATGATAAAATGAATAGAGCTTAATGAAATAATTTTAAGTTTATATATGCTGACGAGGCTATGTTTGCTTTCTATACTTTGATCTAGAAATATTGTATAAGAGACATAGTAAAATAGATAAATGTGATTATAAAGTTAATGCAAAACACATGCTATTCTTGGAGTTATTTGCGAGGATATTGCTAAGAAGCTTGTGTTATTCATTCTCGCTCTGTAATTACTGAATAATTCATCAAGATCTTAGATTAGTTGAGATATAGAGACTCTCATTAATAAATTAAACTATTCGTTGATAATCTTTCAATGCATAAAATAAAAGAGACTAATAAAATTAATATAAGCTTAGAATAACACCTGTGTTCAATTTATTTTTCATCCCGCAGTTTAATGGAATTGAATTCTACGATTCATGACATATAAATCGATACAGTCGACTTCATTAGAAATTTAGCAAAAATAGTAAACAATTAAATAACTTAAAAGTGTGCAAAGAAGGGAGAATGATTGAATATAAATAGGTTTTTGAGTTTATTAAGGAAAATGGTGAAGTAAATAATTGTCCCCATGCATGTCTATAGCCCACAAATCTAACAATTCGCCACATGAGTGTCAATTTTCCACAATTTACATTTTATCTGGAGAGTGGATCGTAATCTAAACATGTACCACGGATTTAAAAATGTATCACCTAACGGAGTTACAAGTAGCAGAGCACCTTGTATCACAATCAATGCTAGCGGTGCCGATTTAAAATTTCATTGACACTTTTTTGACTTTAGCTTATCGAAACTATCGAATTCGTACTTGGTGGGTTTTTCACAATACTATCTAGATTTATGGATAAATTTTATAGAATTTTAGGGTGCCTTGGCGTGCTTCCTGAATCACTTTTTGTGGAGGAAAATCAAGATGGTTAAGCTAAATAGAACATCTTTCAAATTTCAGATACAATTAGTAAAAGTCTTTAAAGAATAGATTTAGTAAAAGCAACAATATCAATAGGCTAAAACAAGAAGCTGCTCTAAAGTAGAAAAAAGAAATTTTTAATCGGCACACAAAATCAATGAATGCTATAAAAAGTAATAGCAAGCCCAAGAGGGGGGGCTTAGATGAGAAGAAAGTCTTACACCGCAACACCCGTTTTTACCTCTTTTAAATTATGTGAGCATTCAAAATTTCAAAACCACTTCAGTAATTTTATAAGTGATTTGATTTGAAGACTGTAGTTGGGGATCTTATTGCCAAATTGTAAAATGAAATAAATAATAGTTAGTTAAATTGAGGATATATTTATGATGAAAATATTTAGATTTACAGCTTAAGATAATGTCAGTACGAATGTTTATATAGTCTAAGTCAAACCAGTGCTTTATTATGTAACAATTTTAAAGCTATTATGCAAGAATTCCTTAACAATATTCATGCCTGTTTGCTGTTTAGCATTTTTATTATGGCTCTTGAAAATATTCAACAACAAAATAAATGATCTCTCATATCACTTTCGACTGCCTTTGCGACTCAAAGATTTTAAAGTAATGAGCCACTTACCTTATGATTAGCAAGCTGTGATGATTAGTCACAAGTTTCCTTACATAAGAATCTCTGCTTAAACTATCGGTAATATTGTTAAAAAAATTCATTAAATTTAAGACTGTCAAAAAATGAAGAAATTTATAGATTTTAAATTGTCATTTTATAGTAATAATTTAAGCTATATTTATGATTAAATCCAGAGAGCTATTGATAATAACATTATGTCCATTCATCCTGAATGAGGCTGTGTTAATCTTAAATATCTTTATTAATAAGTCTTGGTAAAAGAAGTATGATAATATAGAAGTCTATGACTAAAATGTCTCCGTATATGTATAAGATGTTTCTGAATTAAAGTTAATAAAAAATAAAGTAAAAACTTAAATTTAAAGCAATTCTCTATTTAAAAAAATTACAAAACAAGTAAAGAAAAAGCTTTGTATGGTGAAAAAATTAAAAGAATTTATTTTTAAGCATTCACTTGAATTTAAAAAGGAAATTAGCTTATTTATAGTCATTGTGTTTAAATATTATTGCGATCAAAATTCCAAAATTAAATTAATAACAAAATTTAGCGCGTATTTTTTAGCAAAATTTCCTGTCATTTAACTCACAATTATTTGCTTTGATAAATATTTTAACAAAATAATATAATGAAATACCATAAATTTGATATATGCTTATTATGAAGGAAGAATATATAATAATTATTATTCAGATCTGATGATAAAAAATAAGATGGTATGCCAGAAATTTTATAATGAGAGTATTTAGTATCAAGGAATCATGCAAATTTACATATTCAAACTTATTTAATAATGTTTATTCACTTTGGATTAATTAAGCATTTACTTTTTTAATAAAATAGGATTGATAAGAAGAATTTTAATAGCAAATACAAATATTTTAATTGAAAAATTAGATATTATAACTATAGGAGTATCCAATATCATATTAATGAAACAGTAGTCTGCAATCCTTGTAAATTGATTATTATCTAATAATAATATCAGATATTCCAAAAAATAAGATTAAACTTTTTAGTACAAAAGAACTTACAATCAGCGACAAAGCATATCTAGATAAACCTATGAAAATATGTTCACGATATCAAGATTAATATTATTAACAATAAATTAACACAGTTAATCCTTTCAATTCTTTTAATACAATTTATAAAGATTTTAGACTTTGAAACTTAGATTGATAAATTATTTATACAATAATCAAAGATAAGTTTCTTTCTGAGTTGAAAAGCACAGCAAAAATTAAGTGCATCGAAGTGTTTGCTCTTAATAATAGTCCTTTTTAGTTGATAAACTCATGAAACAGTTTTATTTGGAATATTAATGATTGGCTTTAAAATTTTTCTCATGCATCTCTTGAAAGAATCTAAATATTTTTTCCAACTAAATATCTTCAAGCTTCGGTTAATTTCCGGCTAAAATAATAGCCGGAATTTCAATAAATTTGAATTCCCAAAATCTATTTTTATTAGCATCATTTTGTCTGTTTACGGGAAGATAAAGAAATCTCTTAAAGCAGATATTTAAAAAATATTAAAAGTAAAAGAAAGTTTTCCTTACATATGTTTACTTATTTTTATTTACTATATTTCAAGTCATACTTAGCTAAAAATATTTTAAAACTATGTAATTTATATAAGAGCCTGTTGAAATCATAGCAAAGATTTAATATCGTAAAGTTCCTTTATTTATCTTAAAATTTTAAGTAATTAAAACTTCTTTGAATCTATAGTTAAAGTTAAGAACGATTAGATAAAAATATAATAGTTATCGAGATAAAATATTAATATTTGGGCTAAGTATTAAAACTAATACCTCAATTAAAAATATCTAATAAAATAAATCATATTAGGATGTATAAATTTTGATTTAGCCTAATGATATTTAATTTCAACAAATAATAAAATATTTTGAATATAATACTTCCTTCACTCCTATTCTCATGTCTTAATTGTTCTATGGTGTTTTAGTGTCTTGGAAAAATAGGTGAAATGACTTTCAATTAAAAATGTAATATGGAGCTTGACAAAAATGACAACATACAATATGGTAACTCTCATTTTAATACCAAAAACTCTAATATTCATCTAATATGATAAGAAAAACTTCACAATCTCCTAAATTATTTATAGTTATGACTTTTAAAAACATGTGTTATTGTTTTATATGTTTATATAAACAAAATAAGCAAGTATATTTTATGAATTGAATAACTTATCTAAAAAATATGAAAATTTTATAATTTAAGCGTAATGCAAATTATAATATGTAAAATTAAAAAATTTTATGATATTCTTTTCACAAAGTTGGTTGAAGTTATAATGCTTTATTTTACATATTACTATGATTTAACAATAATCTTTTGTGTTATTTAAAGGAAATAAAAAATAAATTGAATAAATGTAAGCAATATGTTTTCTTAAATTTAATCATCAAAATGTATTAATCATATTAATTTAATCAATTAAAAACGTGATAGTTTATCAAAAGAAATAATATTTTTGAAAAAATAATTATATTATTTTATATATTTGGTGCTTTAAAAATTAATATTTAAAAGTTATTTTAGTTAAAGAACAGATAATTAATAATAATTAATTATTTTATAATTGATAATAATAAAATTAAAGTTATCTAATATCTTATGCTTATTCATTTTAAAAATGAGTCCATAAATATTAGATGACTGAGCAGCAAAAGCATTTGAGAGATTTATCATAATTATTTATGACACCAAATCATTATTAAATGCACCTTCTGGTTTTAAAATTGCAAATAATAGCGTAATCATGAGTTCATCCTCGATGAATTTTTTTAATTTGTAAACAATAGGCAGTATACAAAGTTTTCTAAAATACTTTATGTCTTTTAGTTTGTGCTCCGGTCAATATCATTTCTAAAAGATATGGTATTTTATGTAATATTATTCTACTGTTTTTTTGCTACAAAAAAAGTTCATTCTGAAATCTGGTTGTATATTTGAGTTAATTAATTGTGTATTTTTCCATTGTTACATTTAAGAGTGAAAAGAATTAAGTTTTCTAGGTATTCAAATAAAGTTGAACAACACTACGTTAATTTAAATTGATTATGAGTATTGCCTCCATCGAATTGCTTATATTATGTTAAGCTTAGAATTAAAAAATGTTTCACGAGTGCACTTTAGTTTGATTTTTTACATCTTAAATCCATTATTTTCATGATTAATTTTAAAATTAACAAAATTGAATTTTTTAAATATCTTAAATGCTCTTTGTTTTTTTTGTTTTTTTCATTTAAAAATAATTAATCATAATTATATTTTTATCCTTATATCTTTTGAAAATTTAACTTAAGATTGGTAAATATCATTTAGAATTAAATAAAAGATTCTGGAAATTGAAGGAATTTAAGACAAGAATATAAATTTTATTAAATATTTCTATATATTTATTTATGCTCTATCTGTCTCATAAAATTTAAATTATTAAATTTAATATTTAACTACAAATAAATATATAAAATTATTTTTATTTATAAACAATTATTTATTAAAATTTTTTAATTTAAAGAATTTTCACTTCATTATCAATTATAAACACAAAATTTACAATTAATATTTTAGAGTAATTAAAACTTTTTTACCAACCCATTTATTACAAAAGAGCATTTTATATACTATATTTCTAGAGCGATTTCTAGATATATTAAATAATAAAAAAAATTTTATAAAGATTTTAATTTTTTTAAAAATTAAATATAAAAGCTAACTTAATGGCAGAGCTTAGCTATTAGCACAAAATGCTTAATTAAATATTTAAAGATAGAAATATCGAGAATTTTATGATAAAGTAATTAGATTTTTGGGTAATTTTATTATACATTAATTGTAATATATTAATTCTTTCTAGCCTAAAAATACTAAATTATTTGAAATGACTGCTTAAATTGGTTATATCAATTAATTTTTTAATAAACTGATAATTTTCACTTATTTTTTCTTTTGTTAAGTGGTAAGAATTTCTTATCTAAATGATAATTGTCTTAAATGTTATTTTACATATGAAAATTTTAGTTTTAAATATAATGGTATATAAATTAAAACTATGTAAAAAAATTGTATTCTATTCAAAAAGAAAAGATGATTAAAATATTTTTAGAGAATTTAAAGGGATTAGTTTAGTAGAAAAACCATTAAATTAAATATAACTATAGCTAGAGTTGAAAGTAGGATTATTTACAAGCATTTTTAACATTATTCAATAACAAATAAAGAATTATAATGTAATTTCAAACTTATTATAATTATTAGCAGATATTGAATTTTATCAATAGTCAATTAAATTAACTTTAAATGAATGTTTGCAAATAGCATTAAAATTTGATATTATTAAATTAGAACTGTAAGGAAAAGAACAAACCGTTCACGTCAATAAAAAGACGGTGAGCAAGTAGTTAATTCTAAGGTTTTAAAAACCACGGTTCAGTGATGAAGACACAAACGAATTTCTTAATACTAACGAAAGACTAAGGGGCAAAAGAGTCTTATCTGTGAATTAAGAAATAGGATTCATCAAAAACGCAATCTCCGCGTTGTCCCGACTTCTTCTAGAGAATGACCCAGACTCAGACTCAGACATTGATACCTAATAAGGCGAAAAACAAGTGTTCAATTCTACTACTAGATACCCCACTATCACATCAGATTCTGACCAGATTCCGTTCAGAACCAAGAAAGTGAAGAGGACCTAGACAACTTCGATGACATCTTTGACCACTTACCATAAGCCATTAAGAGGATCACACCATAGGAACTGAAGTCGTTAGACTCAGAGAAAGCACAAGAGGAAATAGAAATTTTAAACTACAAAAAACCAGAGACCATTTAAGTCCCATACATTCCTCCACAAAACTTTTCCATCCTTGATCCATCTAACACATAAACATCAATGTCAACTTTCAAAACATATTTCAGAACTGATAGAGGAAGTAAGAAACTAGGTAAGCTATACGCACCTAGAAAGAAAGAATACTACCATTCCAATAATGGTACATACCTGATGTAAAACCCTGAAATGAAAAAGTACAGATACTCAAACACAAAAATCGATGACTGTGACACCTAGCCAAAGAGCTTCTATATCAAATAGGACCACATAATGGACCTTAGCAAATACGTCATGATCAAATACGACTTCGAACCAGGGTACCGACAGAAAGTTATTAAATTAAAGAAATCAAGATTTTAATAATAATTTTTGTCAACCATAATTGGATCCAAATCAGTGATTCCTAGAGATATAGTCCCATGGTTAATTATTTAACCAAAGCAGCGACATATTCCAACTATGAGTCCACCTGAATAGGAACCATACACCCTCCTTCTTTATTAAACATCAACTAAAGAGGAGGCAAGGGAACTATAAAAACAAATAGAGTGGTACATTCCCATTTTATAGTTCCTTAAAAGAATTCATTGATCACATAGGTAGTATAAAAACCCCATACAAAACTTAATTATTAATATTAAATAGGAAAAATAAGTGGATTCAACTTCTTAATAAAGACTTAACCTTATTACCAATTAAATAAATAATAATAATAATAATTATCTCTTAAGGTTAGAACCACAAGCACAGTACGACATGGAAGTAGTAGTCATCTATGACAAAAGAGGATTTGAGCTCACCACAGCTCTAATCAGTTATGTAGGTAACCACATGTTCCAGCAATTCAATACTAAGCACCTGTTCCAGCTTGTGTTCCATACAACAAATGAGATAATTGACAAGGGGTTTTACATAGGAGACCGTAGTGAACTAACAAGGTTCGTCAGGAGAACACTTGAAACTCACTAATTAAATAGAGTTAATGTGCCTAAGCCAACTCTTCATAGTCTCAACCAAGGTTGAGACTCATATAACTTAAAAGGGCTTGTCCCTTATATATATATATAACGTATATATTCATCCGGGGGGCCTTGAGCCCCCCGGATGAGGATTAATTAATTATTATTATTTATTATTAAAATTTGATTCAAATTACAACCTGTTCTTTTAAATAATTTCAATTTAAAGTTAATTTTTCACAGGAGTTTTAATATTTAATTTTCAAATATTTCTGTCTAAATGCAAAGTTTTAAGGCTTGATTTGAAATTATTTGCTAAAACTTAATATTAAATTTCTGTAGTTAGATGTTACAACTACAAATTAGATAAAATTATTGATAGATGAGAGAAATAAATTATATTTTAATATAAAAAGGTTATAAATAATTCAATTACTTCAATTAATTGGAAGGGGTAATGATTAGTTTTAGTATGATTTAGAAATTCCTTTTATCATCTTTAAATTATTAATTATTAACATTAATTTTGAAATAGATTGTTTGAAAATCAAAATCATTCATAATAAAATGAATTAAACTTAATCCTAAGCATACTTACTATATAATATCTCAATTTTATTAAATAAATTAATTATTCATTTAATCTTAACTATATTGGTAAGAAATTTTAATTCAAATTTATATTATATGAAATTTATAATACAGAAATATAATATCTAGTTTTATTTTATTAAAGAAATATACAGAAGTTTAAACATACTGATTATAATTATTAAAATAAAATAAAATTATTATATATATATTGTTTTATTATTCTTTATATTCATATTAGAGCTTCTTTAAATTTTAAGATTGAAAAAAAGTTAATTAAAACCATATTTGCGCACATCTTCCTCTTTAAATTAGCGACTAAGAAAATAAGTACTAAATATAATTAGAAGGAAAAAATAGATAGATCAGCTAAACTAGCATAACTTATATGGATGATGGCTTTTCTGTTCAATTTTCTTTTCATTAACAGTTTTTATGCTTCTAGTTAAAGTATGGTGTAGACAATATGAGTATTAAAGAGGCAGTACTATATATCATCATGAGGTGGTGATAGATGCTGACAACCAAGAATAGTAATATAATGCTACAATAACTAAACCTATAGAGCTATAAAATTATTTAGTAACTTAAGAATTTGTTGATTAGATGTTAATAATCAAATGCAACATCAAAATATAAGCTTATATATTAACAAAAGTTTAATAAACTTCTCAACTTGCCAAAGTTTATTAGAAAGTAAAAATACTTGCACAAAACAAATGTGATTTATAGAAAATATAGCCTTTTATATCTTATATTAAACAATATTAATGTTTTCTTATTTATAGATCTAGGAAAGTTTATGGTGTATTATTTAGAATTACTTAATAAAAAATAAAAATAAAAATCTTTAAATATTTTGCTTATAATTTTAAATTATTTATTAAAATAATAGAATATAATAAAAATAAGCCTTAGTTTATATTTTTTTTCTTCAATGTAGCAATAAAGATATATAAAAAAAGAAAGAACATCCCAATAAATCATAAAAAGTTATTCAAGTTTATTAATAAACATATTCAGATGAAATAGACATATAGATAATAACTTAAGGTAAATTAATATTTTCAAATACAGTCTTGAAATATAATTTGCGAAATGTTAGTCCTTACAATTATCATTCTAAATAATTTACTTTCCTCTCCTCCCTCGTCTTCATTCAAATTTTGTTTGTGTCTCCTGCATCACTCTTATTCGTTGTTTAAACTGATATGATGTTGGTAACTTTGTTTGGAATTTAATTTTGGATGAATCTTGGTTTGATTGTTTCATTTCCAACTACACATTGTTGTTCTTTTTACTGAATGAAAAAGGTAATTTTCGACTTCAGCTGGGTTCTCTTCTATCTCGCTGAAGTTCCCTTCATGCTCCCCCTTGTAAATATCGATTTAAGATAAGCCTGCATTATGTAGGACTAGCTCAAAAAAAGAGTATATTTTTACAAAATATAATTTTTGAATACGTGTCCACTTAAGTATTGAAGTATATTAGCTGCGATCTGTTCTCTTCATCCTGCCATAGTGTTTCGTTTCTCTTATTTGTGATCTGTTCTAAGTATTTCTCCTGTATAGCTATGCCTGATTTCCAAATCTCCATTCTCATGTAATCGACCTCCTGATTTATCAATAAATAGTATCCCTGCAAATTTATCCAATTCTTCGAAAATATTTGGAATATTGGTTCCTCTCGAGATTTTTCATTATCAGAATGGCCATTAGTCCACAGTCTTCCGGGTCTTTCGCCTAATTGATCTCTGGTTTGCATTATATCTTTCCCGCACAGGACTCTATCTCTGTGATTTCAATCATAATATGGTTTATTTGGTCCAAGTATTTTTAGATTAATGCAAGACTCCTACTTTCCTTCTTGTATCGTAAATCTCTACTTGTCCTGAGTATTTGTCAATTTAAAGCACCACTCAGTTCTTGCAATTCTTCAAGATGCTCTAACAACTGACTGGAATGATCACGCTCTTAACATCCTGAGATTCCCTACAGAATCTACTGTTTTTTATTTTCCAGTTCTTTTACTTAATAAGTCTCTCAATATGTGTTATTCCCTTGTTTTTCATGAATATTGGGAGGTAGAATCATCATCGAAGTCTTCTAATCACAGAATTTTGGCTTCTTCTATTTATCACACACACACTTCCATCGTTTCCTCTTAAATGTGTCTTCCCTGTATCATGTCCTCGTGTTGCCATTTCTCATTGATCTCTCTCCAATGATTATGTTGTTTTTCTGACCACAAGTCCCATTCTCTAATCACGTTTCTCCTCACCTATTCCTTGTCCTGCATTCTTCTGTCAAGAGCTTTCTTTATTTGCTTCTGGTACTAGGGCAGCAAACTTTTATTACCATTCTTGTGTTTTGTGGGTAGCACCCCTTCTTCGCATGTATGATCTTGTCAAAACCTTAATATGTGACCTCCAAAAGGTCTATAAGGTTCTCGAGTTTCATCAAATCTGCTTGTACACAGGCTGTACCGTCTTCATACTTGTCATATTATGTCCTCTATGGCTGCGTCTCATTGATTTTATTACTTGGGTTCGATTGTCCATTCTTCAGTTTGCTTTTGAAGCCCAATTGTTTGTTCAAACTGTCTTCTTTCACTCCAAGAGCTTCTAAGTCTTTACTCATATCTCTATGGTCATACCTGATTTCCCTCACTTTCTACCAAAACTATACCTTCCTTCTACATTTGCTATTTCAGTACTCCCTCACCCGACTGCTCTAACTTTGATTAAATATCTGATGATGTGAGTTCTCTTTTTATTCTTCCATCTTGATATTAGATTTCCTTAATCTTTTAATTATAGGATTCACCCTTTTTTTTAATTTTTAATTTTAATTATAATTCTCATTATTTCTCGCAATTTATATCTCATTCGCGTTTACTCTCATTTTTGAAAATTCAAATTGTTAGATTTGACCTTATGTTTTCCTATGCCTTTATTTCCCTCTGCTTCTTCACATATGTCACTCTAAACAGTTTTTTGATTCTTTGATAGTGCCAATTTTTCTTAAGTCCTCTTATTCTGTCATCAAGCAATAGCTTGTTTGCTATCACCTCAATTTAGGTTCTATTGTCTAAGTCAACTAATCTATGTTTATTCAGTACTTTGTTAAACCTTGTTTGGTCCCCTACTTCATTCAGTCAAAATCGTGAAAAACTCGAGAATATAAAAATCCTTAAATACACGGAAATACATTTTACACTTACTTGAGATATATATATATATATATATATTAATTATTTTAAATTAAAAATATGTCTGATTTATATAAGAATTTTATATAATTGTGAAAAAAATAAGCAAAAATAATTAATTTTTTAATATTCAGTTCATTATTTATTTAAAGATATTATATTTATATATATAAATATTTTTAATTAAGTTTGTATTAGAAGTAAAGTTTGCTTTTAATAAATGTTAAGTTTCATTTATTCCTAAATAATAACATAAGTAATTTTATAATAAATTTCTAAATAAAGTTCAAATCTTTAAATTATTTTATTTCTAAGTAAAAAATAAATTATTAAACAAAAAACAATGAAAAAATTAATTTTCATTTTACCATAATAGAAATTACATTTTTTAATTAATTTATAAACAAAAAATAATAATAAATAAATAAATAACTTAATAATATAAGAAATGGGCTTAAGTAGTAAAAATATACAAATTTACCACTTGCGCCCATTTTAATTATATATTAATATAAATCAAACAAAATTAAAAATTAATATAATTCGTCATATTATTAGAAATTGAATATTAAAAATTCTGCATTTAATTTGACTGATTCTTCAAATAGAAACTTCTCATATTATTTGCGTTAGCAAATGTTAAATGGTCATTCTAATAGTGACTCATGCCATAGTTCACTACTGTTCTACCTTGGCTAATTGCTATCATTCAGTCAAAATGGTGACAAATTTATGAACATATAAAATCTTTAAAAATATTGATATTATAGATAGAACACTCTTCAAACATATTATTATTAAATTAGAAAGTTAATTGCTAGGTGGTACCAACCACTTAGTACTTTCTAATAGAGCTTTCTACTACACTAAGGCCTATCGAGGGCAGGTAGGGGGTTGCTGGGCGCAACGCATGAGGGGCCAGTCGGCGGGGTTCAATCTGTCAGCATTCACTCTTCGAGTGAGCTGGATCCTAAGATTTCCCTGCATTAGATGAGTTACCTGGCTTGAGTTCAGTTTCCTAGGTAATAGGGAGCAGGATGAAGGTACGCTCTGCCTTCGAAAGTGAGAAGACGAAAACCATTGAAGTCAACGATAAGGATTTTTCTCCCACACCTATTTAGGGTGATGAAGCTACCACAGCGAAAGGATAGGGATTACGTTTCCCACCAGCGGTGGGACCAGTAAGCGTTTTTCTCCATCTTCTGTCACTCTAGTTGAATTCTACGAGCTCTGTCCCCGGGTTATAACCGGTTTACATCATGATTTAGGAGGAGACTAGGTGATAGCAAGATTGGTTTTTTCGGATTTTTCTACTTTACGACTGCCACGTCACGGAAGTTTGCCACGTCAACTCACTCAGATACTTCTTCGTCACGACTAAGATTGATGGTTTGATTTTAGTATTAAACAGTGATATGTTAAATTTATTTGATTTTAATCATTAAACACACTCTTCAAACATTATTATAATTATTTTTAATAATTTTACATGATTTATATTTTATTATATTTAAAATAAGCGCAAGTGATAAATATTTTATTTTCACTACTTGCGCCCATTTCTATTATATTAATAATTTATATTATAATTTAAATTGATTTATTTTAAAATTATTTTTATTTATCAAATTAGTTTTTTACTAATATGAATTTTGATTTATTCACTATTACATATAATAGTGAAATAATTAATTTTATACATATAAATTTTTAATATTAAAGATTAGTTACTTTTATTAGTAAATTATTTGAAAATAATTCATATTTTTACTTTTAAATAAATTAATATTAACATAGATTAATATCAAACTTCATATTTATTATTCACATCAGATAAACATAATTAAATATATAATTAAAAATTTTCAATAAAAAATAATGGCTCAAATAGCAAAAATAAATAAGTCTTAATAATTAAATTCATAATAATATATTCATTAACTTTCAATATAACTTATTTATATTAAAAACTAGAATAATTGTTTTAAGTAATAATATAATATATTTATATTTAAGTATTTGTATATTCACGAATATTTTTCTATTTCGACTGATTGTACCCATAACATTTCTTTGTCAAGAAAAGCTTCTTTCTTTTTATGTGATCCCTTTCCTTTTCTTTTATTTTAATTTTTGGCTATTTTTTTTAAAAGTAATTTTCTGGTGTTGTTTAGCTAATTGTAAGTTCTTCTGAACTAACAATTTGATGATTTCGTTTGTCCCACTCTCATTCAATTATGTTACATTCCTCAAAATTTTGTTATTAATGTCACTGGGGGAGGGTCTTGAATACTATTCTTTTCAGTTATGTTACAATTTTTTAATCGATTTTCTCTAACTTTATGTATCCTGACTCTACGAGTGGAGTATATTTATACATGAAAAGTTATCTAATTTGAGCTACAATTATAGTGTAGCAAATTGTTGGATTGTTAGATTTTGTAAGGTTTTGGTAAAGTATGCTTGTTTCTTATGTCTTCCCAAGTTCTTTTGACTAATTATTTAGAGTCTAGGCATAAGTTTAGTCCTAGATGTTTAATTTCCTCTACCTTACTTAATCACTTAATTTACTACTTTAAAGTCTTTAGCATCACTTAAGAATTAAGTCTTCTTCATGTTGATTTTTAGTTTGTGGGATTTTCTTTTTCCCTGAAACTTTATATTACCCTTCTTAGTTATTGATGGTTTTTTAAGTTAATGACGAGGTCGTCAGCAAAGGCTAGTAGCTTCCTTTATTTTACTAATAACATCTATTTCTTTTATGATAAAATTGCGTCATGCAGAGATATGTTGAATAGCATCGAGGATAGTCTGTTGTCTTATGCCCCTTCCTTTCAAAGCCTCAATTTCTTCTCCTTCATTCGTGATTTTGTTATTCTTGTATAGTTCATCAATTAACTTTACTATGCATCTATCTTTCTCTATATGGATTTTATTTTGTAAAATGCTCATTATCTTGTCTTTCCAGACTAAGTTGTTTGCTTTATATAAATTTAGGAAGACGCACGCCTCTCTATCTACTCTTTTTCTTATAGATATGTCGAAATAGTGAAAAATCGTGAATATAATAATGCTTAAATATAAAGAAATTTAAAATATACATGATTTAAAATTTACATACTTTAAACCTTTGTAAAAATATTTATTAAGAATTAGCTTGATTAATAATAAAGTTATATATATTTGTGAATTAAATCATTAATAATTATTTATTTTGGCTACTTGAGCCCATTATTTATATTTATATTTTTAATTTTTATATTTAAGGATGTTTATTAATTTCAAATAATAGAAATGAAGTTTACTTTTAATCAATTTTAATTTTCATTTATTCCTAAGGTAAAACATGAATAATTCTAAAATATTTTACTAATAAAAGTATCAAATCTTTAAAATTTTAAAATTTTAATATATAAAATAAATTAGTTAATAAAAATATAAAACAGCGAATAAATTACATTTCATTATATTATATTAGAAAAGTAATATAATAAATAAAAATAAAATTTTATATATTTAATTTAAATCAGAGTTATTAATAATAAGTATAATAGAAATGGGCGCAAGTAGTAAAAATATAATATTTACCACTTGCGCCCATTATAAATATAATTATATAAAGACCAATTAAATTATTTAAAAATAATTATAATAATGTTATGAAATGGATTTATTTATAAATTACTTGTATTTTAAGAATTCTAACATTTACTATTTATTTTCTTGCTTGGCTGATTCTTTTATGTGTTAAAGAAGTCTTATCAGGTTAATGTGCGCTCTCTTGATCTCTTTAAACCCATTTTGATAGTTACCTGTCTATTTTATGTTCTTATTAATAATCACCTTCTCTATGATCTTAGTCAAATGGAAATTTACTACAATTTGCCTCGTATTCCCTATCTCGGGGTATTGTTCTCCTCAATTCTTGCTCAGTAGTATTAGTCTTCTTTCCTTTATGTATTGGGGAAGCTTCCCTTCATTCATCCAGTTGGTTATTTTCTAACTCACTGTACTTTTAAGGATTTCTGATTTAGCTAACATTTTTCCATAAAATCCATCTTTCTCGATCGCTTTTTTTAAGTTACAGTCCAAGATGCCTTTCTCAATTTCATTTATTTCCATAATTTCCCTTTGTTTTCTTCGTTTGTAATGATTGTATCTTTATGAACTTTTATGTTTAATTTCTGACTCCTGTCATCTTTAAAGACTTCACTGTAGAATTCACAAATTTGTTGTTTAGTTTATTCTCCCTGTTGTGTTCTTTTTCCATTTATAGTTAAACCTTTTATGGGCTCTGCTTGCTTCTTATTTTTGTAAGTCTCTTTACTAAGTAGAAGAATCCTCTTAAGTCATTCCTCTCTAGGCAATGCTCCATGTCTCTGATGGCTTTGTTCCACTGTTCTTTTGCATCCATGTAGGCACTATTCTTATCGCTCCCTCTAAATCTTATTGCCCATTATGAAGGTTTTTTTAATATCAATTTTTAGCTTTAACTTGTTTTTCTAATTTCTCTAAAAAACATCTTCTTATTGGTAAGTCTAGATCTTCTATTGACAGTTTCTTTCCTTCCTCAATAAAGGTTTTCCAGCATTATTTCCTAACATTGGTTATTTTCATAGTTTTCTCACTGTCTGTCAATCTTAGATCGTCATCCTGGTATTTAATCTTTAGTCTTACCAGAACCAAAATGTGATCAATCAATCTTAGTTGCTTAAGTTCCCATTGAATTGTTTCCACGTTTGAAAATATCTAATCCAATTAGTTCCCTTTGAAGTTTGCCCCCCACACCTTCTGGATAGATTCTTTTAGTCCTTCCTATTTAAGTCTCTTGCCTATTTCTTTTAAGTGGAAGTTGAAATCATCCATAACAATAATTTTCTGTTGCTTGCATTTTTGTTTAATGGATCTTGTCATAAATATAACTCTGTTTTGGAGTTCTTTTACCTCTCATAACAGTAAAGTGGAATGTACATCGTGATAATATGTAGTGGGAATCTCCCCACGTATTGAATGTTCCATGCTAGGAATTGCCTTAGGATCTTGACGGTCTTTATTTCGTATTTTCAGCTGTTTAGTGTTAATACCCCTCCATTCCTTGCCAACTGGGTTTGAGTAATGTCTTTGCTATTTATACCTATTATTCTCTATAGTCTCGTTTCAACAAGTCCGATGAAGTCAGGTTGCCTAAGTTCTAATTCTCACATCATTTAATCTTCTTTTAACTTTGAGCTTAGCCCCCTAACGTTATGCAAACAGATCTTTAGCTCGATCTTTTAAGCTGTAATTTACCTCTGCTGCTAATAGTGTTGGTTCTCTTCTGGCTTCTCTTATTTTCGGCAAATCGTTAATTCCTTCTTACCGATCCCTCATCTTCTCTTTATGTTGGAATAGAGTGAAGTTGACAGTTATTGTCTAATGCCACAGTGAATTTGTCTAAGATTTTAAAATTATTATTACCCTAGACATTTTTGTTTAATTAGGGATGATTTGCCGATTTTTCTTTTAATATTTAAAGAAGTCTTATATGAATTTCTGAGTCTTTGGTTGCGATTAGTGGTTCTCGTCCATGAACAGTTTCAGCCTCCTCATTCTGGCTGGTTGGGTGTTGTTAGCTTGCATCCTGTTCCCGCTGTTTAATTGAGATTCCCTTAAAAAGTTTTTTTAATTTTAAACATATTCATTTGTAAATAAAATATATTGTTGCATATTTACAAATAAATAAAAAAAACTATGAATTTTTGTTATTGTTTTTTTATTTTATATTTTTTTATAAATAAAAATAAAGATTTAAGAAAATGAGTAAAAATATATCGAAAAATTTAATGAATAATAAAGTATGCAAAGAGTAGTTGAAGAGATAAATTCTTTCAAATCAAAATTTATTATTAATTAAACCAATTGAGATGTTTATTCAGTCATCGTGGGAATACCACGTTTCCAGCTTATCCTCCTTGGCTCTGTCGTATTGAGGGATGAGGCTGCTGATCGCCTTAGGACAGATGCGGGCACCTGTGGCACATCTTCTTGAGCCTCCAAGTTGAAGTCTGTGAATTCTTATCTTGTCTCAATCTTAATTTTTGCATAGTCAGTCTCTTCAAAAGGGATGTAGCCTCTTCTTAGCTGTCTCTTTCCAAATCTCAAAGTTTTTTGCTGTAGGATATTTCTTATTCTCAAGCTCTTAAAGAAGATACTCTCTCTCCTCATCTTGTTGAATAATGTACTGTGTGGGGGAGTTTCTTGATCAATCTCCTAGTTGGCACCTCAAGGCAAAATTTAGGTTTTGTGCTTGCTTTTTTGTGATTTTAGCGACGAGCCTGAGCTTGTGTGGTCTTGAATCATATTCTATGGTGCATTGAGTAGCCTTCATGATCACAGTTGTGATTGATGCAAGACAGGCTTGTTCTTGTTGACCTTGCTGCTATTCTTGAAGAATTCCATTTTTTCTGGCTGGTTAGCATCGACGAATTATTCTACTTTCTTTAAAGCGAAAATGCTTTCACAATTGCTAAGGAGAATGCCGAAACTTCCTGCATCCTTTTAAACATGCTAGCTTCAGAGGTTCTTAAACTCTATATTATCTATCTAAGCTTGCTGTATTGCAGTTAATTAGAACATCTCCTGCTTATACTTTCTCCTAAATGCCATCACATACTTCCTGGATTTCTACTTTTTCTGGATTGAGGATTTGGGATCATGTTTGATTTTATCAAACTTTCATATTTAAAGTGTGAAAATAATATAAAGAGGTGATTAATTAGCAGAGTTTAATATAGGGATTTAGTTTTTTATAATTTATCGACACTTATCAAATAATTCACCATACATGCATAATAAAGATAAAATAGTTCAAACAAAATTTTCGAATGAAAGTCCAAAATTTTTTCAGTAGTTTTATGAATTTTATGATTTTAAATCTATTGTTTGTCCTTTATTGAGGTTAGCAGAAAGTTATGCTAATTTATGAAAAGAGAAATAGAAATTTGCGAAGATTTAGGTACATTTATGATTAAAATATCTATATTTATTACTTAAGCTTATGTTTTGGACTAGTGTTATTATAGACTTAGTCAACCAGTGATTTATTATGCAGCATTTGCGAAGTATTATGCAAGAGAGCCTCAACTGTAGCTTTTTTTAGTGGGATCTTTGGGAAAAAGCCTCAATATATAAGAGTGCAAAATTTTAAGTGATTTTGCCTGCTAAATATATTACACAAGAAGATGTCTATGATGAAGTTGAGAAGATAGTTTACATAATCGTAAAAGCTCCAGCATATTCTAGATAAATATTAAACGATATAATTAAGACACTAAAGAAATTTAGGTTCAAGATATACAAAAAAGACAAATTTCGTTTGATAAGCTCTTGTTTAAGCAAGCACAAAACCTAAATTTTGCCTTGAGGTGCCAACTAGGAGATTGATCAAGAAACTCCCCCACACAGTACATTATTCAACAAGATGAGGAGAGAGAGTATCTTCTTTAAGAGCTTGAGAATAAGAAATATCCTACAGCAAAAAACTTTGAGATTTGGAAAGAGACAGCTAAGAAGAGGCTACATCCCTTTTGAAGAGACTGACTATGCAAAAATTAAGATTGAGACAAGATAAGAATTCACAGACTTCAACTTGGAGGCTCAAGAAGATGTGCCACAGGTGCCCGCATCTGTCCTAAGGCGATCAGCAGCCTCATCCCTCAATACGACAGAGCCAAGGAGGATAAGCTGGAAACGTGGTATTCCCACGATGACTGAATAAACATCTCAATTGGTTTAATTAATAATAAATTTTGATTTGAAAGAATTTATCTCTTCAACTACTCTTTGCATACTTTAATAGACAGGAATATTATAATGGTATGTTTATAATCCATCTAATAAAATGAAATACTCAGGTTAAATTAATATATCTGAATACCCAGGTAAGTAATATGATTTTTTTTGTAGTTCTGAAATTCATAATTTAAATAGAAGTTGATAATTTTAAATTTATAAATATAACAATTCAATCTAAAATTTAAACATTACTTGTTAAAGATGAAGTGGGATAGCATTCATGAAATATTAGCTAGTTTTGATATTTGACGAATTTTTATTTAATTTAATTACCAACAATATGAAGGATCGTGATTTTGATTGCATAGACTTCAGAAAGAACTCCTAAAAAGCATCATTTTCATAATGTTAATAGATTGATACTTTTTTCTTCTGTTTTTTGTTATATCGCAATGTCTTATATGTTAATACTATTTATTTAATATTTATAATCCTAATTTTTCCAAATTGATAAGCATAATTTCTTTATTAGCTCTTTTGATTTAAACTCTTAATACATTTGTATAAATGTTTCATTCTCCAAATTATAAAGTTAAACTTTTGCTTTTAAATAATAACGCTTAGGTTTATTCCCTTATTTATTAATTCCATAATCAAAGACCGTTTATATTTAATGATAAGTTTAAAATTATTGATATTATCTTAATCATAGACAATTATCGGGAATCCTTATTTGTAAAAACATCAAATATCTTTTAGTTTAACGTTTTATATAGATATAAGTGTAGGGATTTAATAGTTTAGTCGCAATCTACTTACTAGAAATTTGACTCTTAAATTAATTTTAAATGCTACATCACTCACTTTTTTCTCTAGTTATTTTAAAGGAATTAGGAAACCTTTATTTAGTATTTTCACAGAAAATATTTGAGTTTTCCTATTAGATACTAAAAATCAATTTAAACTAGAACATATTCTATAAATTATCTCCAAATTTTAAACTTAAAAATTTATATTCATAGTTAATACAAGAACGATTAAAGGATTAGTATATTTCCTCTAAATTTACCTAAGTATTTGGTAAATTTAAATCAATAACTTTAATTTATTTAACTTATTATTTTAGCTACCCTAAATTTTAATTTTATCTTGTATTTGGCATATGTTGTGCAAAAGATTGGTAATTTAATTCTTCTCAGAATTCGTTATTTTATATATTTTTATTTTTATATACAACTGCCTCATTTGTTCAATCACACTGTTCAAAGTGTGGGAAATTTAGTTCTAAAATTTTTTATAATAATTCATTAGTTTATCTAAACTTCTTATAGTTTTTCTTTTGGAATTAGCTTTAATAACATAAAAACTTCTTTGAGTTGTTGTGAATATGAACTTATCTTTGAGATATAATTAAGACCTTAAAAAATAATTTTTTAACTGAAATATATTTTGCTAATTTATTAATTTATATATCTAGTAATTTTTAATATTTAACATTCCTTTAAAATTATAAGTTTCTTGAATACTCTTTAATGGTTGAACCAATTTGGTATGTAAAAATATGAATTTAAGTTGTTTATTTGATTTGTAATTTAATCATAGAATTGATGTTTAAACTTGAAGTTATTATTACTTGTTAATGAAACAAATAATAATAAATGTCATTATCTTTGTTCTTTGATAAGTCTGCTTAAGTTAACAAATCTTTCATATATAAAAGTAACATTGTTAGTTCAATTAATCCATTATTCTGTAATTTATCAATTTAAATGCAATAAAACAAAATTAATTAAATGCTAATCAATGGCTATAAATGCTCAGCATTAGATTTCATTTTATTTTAGAAGTGTTGAAATATCATACACATCAGATTTTATTATATAATATGGTAAAAATTGTGTTATATTGAATTTATTACATATTTCAAATAATTATAGTAAGATGTATTATACTACTAATAAATTACGATTAATTCATGTAGGGTGTTAAATTTCATTCTTATATATATATATATATATTATATTCCTTTTAACTTGCTTTACTTTGTTTTGAATCTAAAGGTAGATTTATTTAAATATTTTTCATAAAATGATTCCCATTATTTTAACACTGTAAGTTAATCTTTATCTATGTTAAATTTTAATTTTATAATGATTATATTATTATATCATATAAATCTCATATGTTAACTTGTATTTTTTAGTTACATTTATAGTTTTATTAATAATATATGTATTTCTAGTACCTAGAGTTGCTCTATATTTTTTAATGGGTACCTTTAAATTTAATATTCTGGAAATATTATGCTTTTAGTAAAAGGAACTTTTTAAATCATTATTTATAATAGGAAATCAATTAATAAATAAAAAAACCTAATGTATTAATAAGTATTCCTATAGATCAGATGCATGTGGAGATATAGTACTCACTGGAAATGTAAGTCACAAAATATAAATCTTTAATTTTTACTTTTTAGTGGTCTTATCATGTTTAAGCGCAGGTTTCACTGGACTGTTGCTTCACCAGTTGACAAAGTCAAGGGGCTAGGAAAACTTTAAAAATATTGACAATAAATATGAAGATGATGAAATGCTTTTACAGAGATTTCTATATTTGATTAGTTTAATAATTATTCTAATTATATTTTTTATAATCATAAATAATTCCCATTGTTTTCATAAATGTAAAGTTTCTATTCTTCTTATCTTTAATTAAATCATTTTTTCTCACTCCTTTAACTGCTCTTGCTAAATTAGCTTTGTTTCTTTCCTTAGGTACCCAAGATTTTCACCTTCCACAACTTAATTTTTCTTGGAAACAAGGTATTTGCTTGATTTTGTAAGTTATACATTTTATTTATTACGGATATTAAATATTATGAAATGTCTCGTATCCTTAAATGGTTATCTTTGTATAAATTTCTATTCTACTTTCCTATTGCAACTATCTTTTTAATGCAATGATTTGATCTCTTCTTAATTATTTTAGATAGAAATAAGATTGCTGCTTTTCCACTTAGATTTGAATTAAGTAGTGGTTATCTTAATAGTAAAATAGACTGTTATGGGCTGTATAATAACTTTTTATCAAGTTGATATTGCATTTATTTATTTATTTTAATGCACTAATTAATAAATTTATTTATTGATATTTTATTATGCTGCGGTGAAGTCAAATAATAATTGAATATTGTTTATTAATTATTAAGAGATTATTTGGATGAAATTATCAGTATTATCCTAGAGATGAAAGCAATATAGATTTTAGTCTTCTCTTCAATTTACTCTATTTGTATTTTAAATGCTTCTTGGTTGAAAGTAGCTTATGAATTTGTAGCTAAATATTCATTGATTATTTCATGATTATTATTAAGATATTGGATTTATTCAAATTTAGTCACAGTTGTTTTCTCCAAATCTTTATGAAAAAAATTCATGCCGTGAATAAACAATTTTTATATTTAAGGAAGTTTTATTCATATAAAAGTTCAAAAATCAATCTAGTAATTTAGTTTCTATAATCACAGCCAAAACCCTTAAAGAGGTTTATAAGTGCTTTGATTTGTAGGGAATCATGATATATTTTAATGAATAATTTAGATTATAAAGAATTAGATTAATAATTATACGGATACTTATAATATTATAGAAAATGGAAATTTTCGAATAGCTATAATATTCTTCCTGAACCTTCATAAATGTCTCCATCAGCATGGATATACTCCTCAAGCCTGTGTTTTCCTGTTCCTTTCTGATGTCTCAGTCTTTCACCATCACTGAACCATAATATTGCTGGAAGAGTATTAAAAAAATAAAGATATAAAAAATGTAACTTATAAAAATATTGTGAATACACTGCTGCTCCGCCTTCATCTTTAAAGATTTCCATTTTGACTTTCAATTTTTAATTCAAATTTATCGATTTATTATTACTCATCATGATTATATAAGGGTAGGGGTTATTTAATAGGATTAAGGTTAAATGATAATTATATGTACTTAATTAAATCTCTCAAAATGAAGATTTGGATAATTTTCTAAAGGTCTGAAGTTTATTTTACTCATCCACTACTCTATCTACTAAATTGATATCTCTGATAGTGGGTTAGGTTTATATTTTTATTTTACTTTTCCATTTATTTAATTGAGAAAGAGAGTCTTGTTTAATCTTTAAACTGCATTATTCTTAGCTTAGTATCTATATCGAGTCTTGTAGAGTAGTAATAGTAATGAGACATATTTTCATCATTTATTGTAGATGCTTAACCTACTCATCCCTTTGAAAGTCTCCACTCTCCAGTCTTCTCTTACTGGATAATAGTCTGGTGTTGCCATAACACTTCCAAACCTTGATACTTCCACTCTTAAGGCTTTCTTGTAATCAATAATCGTCACTCTTACTGGTGAAAAGTTCAACATTATACTAATATTCTCGAAATCACTGTTTTTAATCTAACTTATGAAGTTCTTTGATTCCTTTTATAGTTTAGGTTGCTACTAATTATTATAAATTAAAAGTATAGTGAAGATTATAACAATTTGATTAATACAACTTAGAATATTTTTTAAACAATAAAGAAACAGGAATTCTCAAACAGCTTTATCATCTTTCCATTTACCTTCGTATACATCTAGGATATCTTATAGACTCGCTTTTAGTTAGTCTCCACACCTGTAGTGTCAGTACAGGCCAACCTTTACTCTTATCAATTTAAACCACTAAAAATAAAATTTTTAGATATGTTTTTTTAACTCACATTTTGTGTAAGTGTAACTGTTCCACCAACATCGCCATTAAAAGAATTCATTTAATCTTAATCAAATTTTTATAGTCTTCTTTTTTTATTTTTTATTTATCATGAATGCAGGCTATCTTTGATATATTTTATCAGTTTTGAAATCTCTGCGGGTTATTTCTAAGTTCAGAGTCTGAAAGATTAAAAATCTTTAGAAAGAAGAACAGAATTTATTCTAATTAAGTATCTCACTTTTTAAACTTTGCTTGAGTGATTAATTGATAAAAGTTAGTAAGCTCCATCTAAAATTTAACATCACTAAGGAAGTAAACGAAAGTATAATTTTGGAAGTTTATTGATGATCCTTGATAACTTTTTTGTCAATCGAACAATTTAAACTTAAGTAGCTCTAGAGATAAGTATCTAAATCAATCTATGCAATACTGGAATTTCTTGTATTAAATCTTGATCATGATTTTAATGATTTCAAAGGCTAAGAGGTTACGTGCTATTCTGACATTCTATGATTCTCTTGCTTGCTCAAGTTCTGCAACTATAAGAGGCTCTCTTGTTTTTCTTTTGTTGACCAATTTCAGTATAGTTACTTAATTTTTAACTTCTAATTTTTTCTTGCTGGCTTTTAAAAGATGAATCTTTAAGTCTATAAAAAAAAGTAAACCCTTAGCACTCAAGCATTCATACTTTTCATCAGCTTTGTCATGCATTAAGTATACTGTATGCTTAGCTTCCTTATGTACCATAATATGCCTTTTATAACTAGAAACATGAGTGAAATCTCCCTCACACTTCTTCCAAAATTATACTTTTTTTCAACCTCCTCTTCTTATATTGAAATCTCATTTATAATTATCTCCTCCTCTTCTGTTTCCAAAACACTTATTAGCATTTAATTGATATTATTAATTTATTTTTTTATAACATAAAGCTCAAGTGAAAGTTCTGGTAGTTATTTATGAGAGTTTATCTTACAGCTCTGCAAATCATTTTTGATTCCAAAGGTAAGTCTCATTTATTTTGATAGAAGTGCTGTTGTTTTATCAAATGTTAGTGCTCATATTTAATTTTGAATTTAAAATTATAAACTGCCTCTATAGCTGAGAGCTGAATTATGAGCTTTGAAGCCTTATAAGTTATGGGAAGATTTTAACTGACTAGGGTAAGAGTTTCACTTCAGGTCGAGGAGGATTCAATTATACAATGAAAATTATGTTGACAACAAAATGTACTGATTTAGGAAAGTTGCTTCAAGTAAAGTAATACTAATTTAAATTTAAATATGGAACTATAATATAAGATATTGATATCAATCTCTCAATTATGAGACTAGCTCTTAAAAACCTTCTCAATATCTTTCTTAGAGGTTGACCTCCTATTGGATACCCATATTTAATAGTAAGGTATATAATTTGAATCAATAAAATTAAATATGAATTTTTATCTTAGAACTGTTAAAAAATTGAGTAAATGAATGATGTAATGAAAAGAGTGAAAACATAAGAATTGATCCAAAGATTTAAAATCAAGGAAGATCTGCATCGCTACTTAATAGCAAGGCAAGGAAATCATAGTACCTAATCTTGTTTATGTAGTTAGTTTGTTTCTGCCAACGAATGAAGGTACGAAAATTTAATATTTAAGAGCAATACTCTGTAAAGAAAAGAAAGCATTGAAAACTTAAGATGCAAAGTTTCAGGGATTCCAAATTATCTATAAAAATTTCAGGTGATTAATTGAAATGATGATGCAATCAATGACCAAGAGGTTTTGCAGTACTTTCCCAATAAGAAGTAATTGTTAAATTAACTACATGATAGAAGCTGTATCTTTGGCATATTTGCTGCAATCAAAGTTTATTAATTGGAAGAAATTATTCAAGAATTTCATATAAAATAGGTAAAATAATTCTCCAGTTAATAAGAGCAATCAATGAATCAAGATAAGTGAAAACTGGGTTCCGGAGCTGCAGACGCATCCTTATATTTCATGTAAGATTTGAAATTTAATTCTTTTGACAAATCTGGAACTGGCAATATTCCTGATGAAAAGAAAAGAGTAAACTTAAAAGTGAACGAAAGTCGTAGATAAAGTATGAACTTAGCAAGAGGCTTTATTCAGATATTCGCCTAAAGAGTAGATAAGGATTGACGCTGGAGCTCACAGCAAGAGAAGAAACTTAAATGAAGGAAGCAAATAGAGGAATAAAAGAGAGAAGCCAGCTCTTTCGGAAGAATTTTAAATGTGACTTATATTTACATTCACTCTCCCTAATTTAACACACTTTTAAGCGACAGGTTGTCGAATCTGTTCTTTGAACTATAAATTAAGTCTATTCTATTTATTTGTAGGTCTTGAATCTAATGGTATAGCAATAGTTTCTTATAATACCCTTATAATTTACCATATATAAATCAATACCATTAAACTGCGGGCTGTGTGGTACGTTTAAAACTGGTGTTCTTCTAAGCCTCATTATTCTTTTTTTGACTCTTTCGTCTTATCAACTGATAGATTATTAACGAATATTATAATCTCTTATTCAGGGTAATTCTCTTTCAGCTGCTATAAGTACTTTATTAAATGCTCTGTCTGCCTAGAAAGAGATGAATGACTTAAATTTCAAACCATCAACCTCTTTAATTTCTCAAGAATTTAATTTGTTTGAACCTTAATTTCTACTTATTTACTTATATATTACTGTGTCTCTTATACCAAGACTTTTAGATTAAAGTGTTGAAGATAAAATTAGCCTCGTAAACTTGCATAAACTTACCTCTATTCCATTATGATATCTGCATTTAAACATAAATATAAATTAAATTGCTGTTTTAAAATGGCTAAGTAAAATAAATTACTTTTTTTTATACGATTCCCAGTTTAGTAGGCTATACCATTTCACTTATATATGTTCACAATAGAATAAGGGGATACTTTCAAAATAGGAATCTGCCGATGAAAAATATTTGCTAGCTGGTCGAGAAAGAAGTGATGCCAGAACATCAATTTTCTTTTATTGAAAAAGACAGTTAATAGCTTATATTGGAAATTAAACTGTTCTTAGACTAACAAAACAGTCATTAAAACTTCAATTTCAAAGCAAGCAAGCACTGTGAGCTAAAAGAGTAATGCTACAGACTTATAGTTAAGTACTGGTTTGATTTATTCACTGAACATATCACATTCATAGCCCAGTTTAAGGAGCCGAACCTTTCCCCGGCAAAACTCAACTTGCAATTTTTATTTCTTAAAATCTCCCGAAAATATCAATTCTGGTCATTTAGACCTCCCTGAAAACGAAAATAAAATCAGAATTAAGTTATCTTAAAATCACGCAAAGAAACAAGCATTTTAAGTTTTATTATAAGAACTGATGAGTGAGTGTGTTAAACATCGATTTTTAGGGTTTTCAAGGCAGCGGGAAAGGGTCACGGAAATTCATGAGATGACCTGGAATTAAGCAAATCCACTAAATTTGGGCTCCTGAACAAGAGTTGACACTGGAACACCAAATATTTAGTCATTTTCAAAAGATATATAGGCGTCAATTTGTCCATTTTTTGATTTTTAAAATTTGGCCCAGGAGCCGAACCTTTCCCCGGCAAAACTCAACTTGCAATTTTTATTTCTTAAAAACTCCCGAAAATATCAATTCTGGTCATTTAGACCTCCCTGAACCCGAATATAAAATCAGAATTAATTTATCTTCAAATCGCGCAAAGATACAGGCATTTCGAGTTTTATAATAAGAACTGATGAGTGAGTGTGTTAAACATCGATTTTTAGGGTTTTCGAGGCAGTGGGAGAGGGTCACGGAAATTCATGAGATGACCTGGAATTAAGCAAATCCACTAAATCTGGGCTCCTGAACAAGAGTGTGACACTGGAACACCAAATATATAGTCATTTTCATAAGTTATAGGGGGGTCAATTTGTCCAGTTTTTGATTTTTAAAATTTTGCCCAGGAGCCGAACCTTTCCCCGGCAAAACTCAACTTGCAATTTTTATTTCTTAAAAACTCCCGAAAATATCAATTCTGGTCATTTAGACCTCCCTGAACACGAATATAAAATCAGAATTAATTTATCTTCAAATCGCGCAAAGATACAGGCATTTTAAGTTTTATTATAAGAACTGATGAGTGAGTGTGTTAAACATTGATTTTTAGGGTTTTCGAGGAAGTGGGAGAGGGTCACGGAAATTCATGAGATGACCTGGAATTAAGCAAATCCACTAAATTTGGGCTCCTGAA
>ARYC01004735.1:0-49893 GCA_000711775.1 Oxytricha trifallax
TAATAACTGCCATCCACCACCTTATCATGGTTGAAATATATAATCGTTTTACCAGAATGCATTTCTTTAATATGCCTCTTCAAGCTCTACTCAGTTGAGATGAACTTTAAACAATCATTGCATTCAAAGTATTTTTATTTTTCAATTGGTTGCTGTTCTTTTAGCTCCTCAACATATTCAATTTTAGTTTAAAGTCCTATCTCTGTTCTCCCCTTCTAGTTAAATACTTCAATTTTGAAGACCTCTTCTTCAAACTCAAGAGCTCTTACTCTACTTCCTTCTCAATATAAATAACTTCTTGCTTTTTATGGTGCCAAAGTTTAGCTATGATTAACCATTGCAAAGAGAGATTGCTTTATGATTTAAGTTAGCCACCATGTTTAAATTCAAATTTAAATTTGTATTAAAAAGCTCTAATAACCTCTCTAGTTATAGCAACTATGTATAGGAGTTGGCACTGCAGCATTAATGGTTGATATTGAAGTGTTATAGCTCAAATTTATACTTAGTTTATAACTATAATTTTACTAATTTCATGCTTAGTATTTTTAATTTTCGTGCTAACTTAGATAATAATCAGGTTGGTACTGGTA
Source organism: Oxytricha trifallax (assembly GCA_000711775.1). NCBI lineage: Eukaryota > Ciliophora > Spirotrichea > Sporadotrichida > Oxytrichidae > Oxytricha > Oxytricha trifallax. The sequence continues at coordinate 594 of ARYC01004735.1, forward strand.
CCAATTAGGTTTTGAACCATTTTGGAACTTTTCCATTAAAACCTCATTAGTTTAAAAGTAGGTACTAATTAAGTTTTGGTACTATTAAATTGGTACCAATTAAAATTAAACGAATTTAGTACCAGTCTAATTAAATTTAAACAAATTTAGTACTAATTTAATGGAACTAAATTGATAAAAATGGAGCTCCATCTCTGAAGTTTGTTCCAGCTTCTACCAGCTTTCTCCACGTATCCTTACCAGGTTGACCTCCTATAAGATGCCCATATTTAATATTAATATTTTTAACAGTAGGATCCAGAACTCTATATATTAAAATTTGAAATTCAATAACAAGAGAAGGAACAAGAATGGAATCTATAAGTACTGCAATGAAGAGGGTTGAAGCTTAAGAAATGATCTCAAGATTTAGAAGCAAGGAAGATCTCTATCGATACCTCACTTAACATGGTAAGAATGGGACATATACTTTATCATATACAATAGTGGGTTTATTCCTTCCAACGATGGAAGGTGCCAAAATCTCATTTCTAAGAGCGATACTCTGTGATGAGAAGAAAGCCTTCAAAAACAATGAAATTAAGTTGATAGAAATACCAAACTACCAGAGATTTCAGTCACTAATCTCTATGATGATGCGATGAAAGATGAAGAGTTGGAAGTTTATCTTCCTACCAAGAAACAACTCTCTAACAAACTTCCAGAAAGGAGCTTCTTCTTTGGTGTTCTTGGCACTTTAAGAGAGAGTTATCTCAGAGAGATCATTGAAGAAGCTCACAAGAAACGCTACTCTATTTCTCGTGAAGATTAAAAGAAGCAAGACATACTAATAAGCGAGACCTGGCTTGCGGAGCTTAAGAAGCATCCATACCTCTCTAGTAAGCTTTGACACATAACTATGTAGGGAAACCTGGAACTGGTATATTCCTAATGAAAGAACATGCAAAGGTTCACAGAGAGAGAAAGTCATAGACTATTCATGAAGTGAGCAAGAGACTATATAAAGATTTTCAAAAGCCAGATGAAATGAACATAGATGCAGGAGCTGGCACTAAGAGAAGAAATATGGGGCCAAGCAAGCCATAAGAAGAGGAGAAGAAGGAGAAGCCTAATCCCTTTCCGGGCTAATTTAATATGTGAACTTATTCATTCATTTAAATCTAAAACTTCATTATAAACATTCATTCTTCCTTCTCTCGCACAAACTGTTGTCTTATCTATGCTTACTCTCTTGTAGCTACTCTGAATCAAGTCTACTGTATCTATAGGCAAGTCATGCATTAGATGATATAGCAGCAGTTTCTTGTAGTGGGTCTTTATATAACTCCAGTAGAATTCAATTCCATTAAATTAATGGCTATAAGGAACATTGTATACAGGAGTAATGTTTAACTCTTCATAAGCTTTCTTAGACTCCTTAGTCTTATGAACTGAGAGGTTGTCAACAAACAGGATGATCTCTTAATCAGTGTATTTATCTCTCAGCTTATGTAGGAACTCTATGTACTACTCTCGCTTAATAGAGCGAGGATGAATAACATAACTTTCTAAGCCAGAGTCTTCACTAATACCTGCTAAAATTGCATGGGTTACAACCTTTACTTTCTAATCGTAGACTTCTATATTATCATACTTCTTATACCAAGACTTATTGTTAAAGGTGTTGAAGGTAAACACAGCTTCATCAGCGTGTATGAACTTGATGTTATTGTCAATAGCCCTCTGCATTTAATCATATATATAGTTTAATTTAAACTATAAAATGGCACTGTAAAATCAATCACTCTCTTCACTCTGTTGACAGTCTTGAAAGTAATACCATTTCTTCTACAAATGTTGGCTATAGTTTATGGAGAGATACGCATGTCAGGAAACTTGCGATGAAACATCACAGCTCGCTAGTCTAGTGGAAAGTGTGCCAATACTTTAAAGTGTTCAAATCACAGAGGTAGTCAAAATGGTGCTGTGAGAACTTTTATTTTCTTTCAGGATGCTTTCAAGTGCCTGAATTATAATGCTAAACAGCCAACAAGCAATGATACCTAACTGTTGAGGCACTCTTGCACAGGAGCTTTGCTATAGCTGCATAATTCATTACAGGTTTGACTAAGTCTATCTAAATACTTGTACCATATCTAAGCTTAAGCAGTAAATCTAAATATTACTCATCATAAATAGACCCTAAATTTCGCTAATTTCTATTTCTCATATTACAAATTGGCCTAATTTCTCTACTAACCCAATAAGACCCCAACTATACCCTACAAATCAAAGCACTTATAAACCTCACTAAGGGGTTTTGACTCTCCTCATATTTCATTTTATGTCAGAAATATGAGAATCGATTGATTTGTATTTTTTTTTTAAAATATAAATAATGGCTTATATTTCATGACTTTCCAACATTTCAAACATAGAACATCTCTATTGCTTTTTGATTTATTTTAATTCATTAATAATAAATACTTGCACACAAAAATTGAGATGAATATATATTCTTATTTAATAACATATATATTATAAATGAATTTTCCAAATTGAAAAATATTGCTTTAATTAATAAGAAGATTATATTTTTATAGGATTTAAAAAATCCAAACACAAAGTTTACATTTAATGATATAGTTTTTTTTAGAGATTTCAAAAAATTGCCATGAATAAAGCTCATAATAATTTATAGAATAATAATTTTGATCGTGAAAAATTCAGCTTCTTGATGAAATTTTGCCACTCTTCAGTTCCTCTTTTGATCATAGATATTTTTGAAATTGCTTGAATTATTTGCTTTGTAGTAGTATAAATAATTAAAATCGAATAATAATTAACTTTCTCGATCGAGAAATATTGGAGAATCACAAAATGTTTAGATTTTGTAAAATTGTACTTTCTTTTCGAAACATGATCTCAATAAATTTAATGATAATAAATTCATATTAGATATGTATCTATTTTTAATCAAGCTTATTAAAAAATTATAAATATTTTCATTAATTAATATATATTTGAATGAAAATTTCACCAAATAATTAGTAAAATCGAAATAAATAGAAGTCTTAATAATCTTATTCAAATCTCAGCGCAACCCTGTGCAAACTTAATTAGTTGAGACTATATTATTTATTAAGTAAAATTAACTTTGGAAAAAAATTAAATTTAATAAATAAGCAATAATAGAGAGTCTTTTATTTAAATTAAATTAAATAAATTAATTTAAAACTTTTTATATAAAAATTCTGTATTTTCATCCTTTACTATATTAATGAATATTGTCTCTGAAACATAGGATTTAATATGAGCTATAGTTTTACACAAGCCCATTTAAGATTTATAATTTTTTCATTAGAATTAATTCTATTTTAGAATTTATTTTTTCGCTGCTAAATTTCATTTTATTATGATCAAGCTATAAATATATTTAATTTGTAGTAAATTATATAAAAATTTTTTTATTTTATAATAGTGCGATTTCAACCCTTTAGCTATTATAAGTAAAGCCTTGTAAATTATATATTACATACCCTATTTACTCAATTTTGACAGAAAATTACATGCATCAAATTATAGAATATTCTTTAAAAAAATTTGAGGTAAATGAAATTTTGTAATTTAATATTCTTTTTTAATATAAATAATCAATGTATAAATTTAAAAATACAATTGATTAGATAAACCTTTTTATTTAATAACGTTAATAGGATTAATCATGAAATGGTAGTCTACAATATAAAACTATTAATTTAAAAATTAAATCATTTAATATTTCATAAGAATAAATGATCTGTATTAATTAATTAATCTTTTATCAATAAAATCACACTATCGATTTTATGCAATGGAAATTAATATTGATATTTAATGACACTACTATTTTTATCTTTTCTCCCCTTTAACTTATAGTTAAATATATGAAATTTAAATAGAATGATAAAACGAATTATTTAATTAAACACTTATCCTTTTTGATTCATATTATAAATATATTTGTAGTTTTCTCTCAAATTATTTTAATTAAATTCATTTTAAAACAAATTCATTGTTGGAATCTATGATATAAATCTACCCCAGCGAGTCCATCAAAGTAAGGCTGATATTTTTTCTCTTTCATACTTTATCTCAAGATTGATCTTTTCTTCTCACTTATCTTGCTGCTTTTATATAAAATTAATTTATCAATTATTTTTTTCGAGGAAACAGATTAATTTTGCCAAACTAAAGTAGCACATTTTTTTATATGATTGGTAAATATAGATTTATTATTTTTTATTATATTAAAATGTGTGCTTTTTCTAATTCTAATGCCAAGTTATTATTATGGAGATTTAGTTTCACTATTTAAATTTTAGGTATATGGCATTATCATTTCTTCAGCTTGAATTTTAGTTGGAAACGGGTTAAGACTTAATACTAATTATTTAAAATTTTCCTCCAATAAAATTAAAATGTTTAATAGATTAGCTTAATAAATGAAAACATAATAAAATATTTTGCAATATTATTGTTGTAAAGACTACTCTTTCGTTAATCGTATTTTACTTAGATATTCTGTTTTTTAGCAGAACTACAACTATTTAGGATTAATTTGGGATTTATAACATTTAGCAGGGCTGTGAGTTAACGGTTGTCCTTCCTGAATTCTGATAATTTAAAGTCTCCTGCCTCCAAAATATTTTTATTTTAATTCATTTAAATGTCACCAAAATATTAATGTTTATATACTAAATTTATTATAAATAAAATATTAAGTGAGTTTTTTAGATTGAGATTTTAAGTCGATGAGCCCATTGCCAATATATTATTATTACTTTTTTGCAATTTTATGTGATTATTATCCATATGATTACCAATAGGTGCTATAATAATAATTATTATATTTTTTAATAATCTCAACCACACATTATAGGAATTATTTCCATTTATTAATTATAAATTAACAATAAAAATGTGCGACCGATGCAGTCTGATATCTATGATTGTTACTTTGTGATAGTAAACCATATCCTGAAGAGTTTAAGCCATTAAATATATAAAATGAGAAATTGTCTTAATTGTGATATGCTTAAAATGATTCTCTGACTGATTACCCACCAGTTATAGGAGTTTTGCTAAATTTTTATATTTGTTACTCTTGATATTTCAAATTATTGTCTATATAGGAGTTACTTTAATATTATAATGTATATGTATACATTGTAATTACCATATTTTCCATATTATACTTTGTAAAATCATTGATATCATATTATATAAAATTTATAACATTTCACTATATTTTACTTTGTTCCTGATTAAGAATTGTTTGTTTATTTGTTTTAGAATAGAATTAGTGGTGCATACTTTATTCTTGTATATCTGAACTTTAATAATTATTAAAGTACCGAGGAGATCGTCTATTGCTTATAGGGGTTCTGTTTCTCATAATGCTTTCATCTAAAATAATTATTAAATAATAATTTTGACTTTGCATATATGAAGATTAAATGTTTACAATATTTTATAAAAAATTAAAAAAGAGTTCATTCATCTCTTAATTTTCTTAATTCATCAAGTTTTTCAACTATATTATCGTTTTCTCTTGAATATGGTATAATTTTAAGTTATTAGTCATTTAAATTAACAGGTTAATTTTATCCTATGAAGCTTATTTTAAATTAAAAAAATTAATTTTATTTATCAACTTTATTTGTATACATTCAAATAAATTATTTTATGTTATATATGTAATGATAATTAAAAAAGCTTCGTTTTTACTTGGATTTCTTTGTTTTCCTTATTTTTTATTGATTAGGATTATGATTACTATTTATGGTGTTTTTAAGTGTTTTCTTATCGTTTAATTGCTAACCAAGTCTCAAGAGCACAAAATTTTGCTGTTTAAGTGTAGATGATAATTTTTTTCACAATTTATAATTTATCCCTAAAAGAAACTCTGTAAAAAACAATTCGATTTCTACAATATATTTGAAATAAGCAAATTGGATTTATTATTAAAATTAAAAATATACATCTATAATGATAGTTTGTTTATCTATGATGCAAATTAAGCAGTTTAATCATTATTATTTTAAGTTTTATTAGATTTCTTCGCATAATTTTTACTTTTCTAGCTTATAGCAAATATAGTATTGGACATTTACTATTAAATCTCTTAATTATCGTAGTTTTAATGTCTCATGCTTTCGTACGCGTTACTACTCTATGTTTAAGCCATTTAGTTTTGAATTTGTTTCGCGCTATTGGTGTTGGCTAAATTTTATATATTTTAGTAATAAAAATTGTTGTTTTATTGAATGAATTTTCTCCTATTATTAGAAGTCATGATGCTTGAATAGTTTTCACTTTCAACTTCTTGAGTTTTTTGGGATAGATTATTTTTTGTGCTTTTTGAGTTGTAGTGATAGGCTGATTGGTATAATTATATTGCATTTTTCTAGATATTTATATATTGAAAAAATCTCTTAATTAAAACAAATGATTAAGGAAACTCAATCTAATCATACTCATTAGGAAATAATTATTGCTTATAGGGGTTTTAAACATTAGGAGTCATAGTCATTGTAGTTACAACATTAACGTCATTATTTTCTAAAACTTGCTCTTATTGCTATAAGACATTATTTTAATTAAGCTCATTAAATTTATAATATTCTATATACTATGAATTTATTTTTTTAAAATTCATTATTCTGATTCGCTATCTCCTACAATTTAAATTCGTCTTCAATTATTTAGATTTTTGGGCTGCTTGATCCAAATTACTCTTAATCTACTGTCTTACTTACTAATACTATACATCCATCCTCTCTATTTGTACTATTTGTATGCTAATTTTACTCTGATTACACCAATTCTCTCGGAATCTAATCCTAGATCTTTTTATCCTTCAATTTTTTCTTGATTTTTTAATAATCCAAATACCCCAAAAGATATTTTTTTATGATTTGCTGATTACTGTTCTTAAGTTATTTTTACATAATGTTTTCAGCCTTCATGCTTTTTATCTATTTAAGCGCTAACTTTTACTTCAAGTAAACTTTTAAAAATATTATATAAATGTAAATTTATTTAATAAACTGCACATTATTTAAATTTTAAATTTAACTCTAAAGATAATTAAATAATGCTCTGAACATAATATTCTTACTTAAATAATGATTGCAGATTGATGCATTAATTCCCTAATTTTAAGATTTTAAATTATACTTAACTTAATCAAATAACTTTTTGCAAATTTCTATATCGTTTTCAAGCTATTTAATTTCAACTGAAATTCCATTGCTTATACTTTCACAGTTTGCAAGAAATTTAAGTTCTAATACCTTTTGCAAAATCTATATGAAATAGGAAATTATGAAATTAATATATCATACTTAATGAATTTTAGTTTTATCTTATGCTATTATCTCAATATATCGACTCTATTTTAACATAGGAATTTTCGAAGGTAATTTTAAATTATCGCTGAATTTTTTGGTATAATTTTTAGTGAAGCGAAAGCTTACTATGTTTTAGTTTAATATTTTTTAGTTAAAAGAGAAAAGAATTTTTCGAATGCTTAATTCTTTTTAGATTTCAGTTGCTCTAATTTTAAAAGCTTTTTATTTGCAAGATATTATCTAAGTTATGTTTGGATTATTAGTGCTGAATGATTTCGTTTCTTATGTTAATATTATCTTAGATAGCATTGAATAATAAGAGCGTTTTAATTAAAATGCTCTTATTGCTGTAATTTCAAAGAGGTTTGATATTGACGTATAAATTTTTAGATTTTAACAGCAGATTTTTCTTGCAAAATTTATTTATTTTGTTGTTTAATTTTATATAATCTATATTATTTTTATATCAATTAAACTTTTCGAACCAGGAGAGTGTCTTTCTTTTAATCTTAAATGAACTATTTTTGCATTTCAATCTCTTTACAATGCAAATATCTCCTTAAGTATTATTAAATGAACAATGCTTTTGAATGTTTCTTAATTATAGGGAATTTCTTTCTGCAAAGCCACATTCGAATAAAACCTTAAATAAATATCACAAGCAATCTCAACTTTAATTTATATAGCTCTTATTTGCCCATGTGCATTCTATAATTTTTCTAAATTATAATTGCAGCTAGCACTTATTTCGAAAGTCTTGCTTATTTTCTCAGTATTTTTGGATTAATTTTTTTGCCAACGATTTCTAGCATTTGTTAAGGGTCTTTATAGAGGAAATTTGAAGCAGTTTAAAACATGTTTATTTCGATTTTAGATAGCTAAGGCAGGGTTATTTTTTAATCATGAATTAAGATCCATTTTTACTTTCTATCTGATTATTATTGCCTGAGAAAGTATTTAATTGAAATATATAATTTTTTTTATTAAGTTGATTAAACAAAATTGTATTTATTCCTACAATAATCAGTATTTTGCAATATCTTTTTCTTTAAGGATTCATCAAAATCATCATGTAGTCTTAATAGTTTTTATTCAATTATATCAAATAATCCATATGCCATATTATCCAACATTTCTGTTAGCCATTCAGTCCTTTCTTAGCAAGCAGGGCTCAGATTAACTTCCAAAAGCCATGGGTTAAATTTGTGATCTAGAATGAAATCAAATCCATACATCTCAAAACAATTCTAAACAAAATGTTAAATTCATTGAAATTATAATTTACATTTTTATGTTCAATCGAATCTTGAACTGATTCCATAGTTTTGATTATTATCTCATACATCCTAATTTAAATCTTTTCTAAAATTTAGTCACTGTCAATTTTTTAAGTTTTTATTAGGTAATCTTGAAACTACCCCATGCTCATTGTAAGATCCTCATCTTTATTTTCGACTCTTTGATTGTTTTTCTGTATGGTATAGTTAGACAAGTGCTTATAATTGTCTTAAATATCATCCAAGCTGAACTCAGATCCACATATTCTCAGGTAGTAGTCTGAGAACACATAAATTTAGAGTGGATCAAAGGATGTTACTAAAACCCATATTCTAATATCAAATTTTCTAAGTTCTGTTTTTGTCGGATCTTAACTGTTTTAAAGCTCAAGCAAGCAAGGTTTCTCAATATATTTCTAAATGACTTTTGATTGAACTTTTCTCTATCCATTTTAAGTCACTTCTGAGGCATCATTTACACAATAAATACCCAGACCTCGAGCGTTATAAGAAGGTTTTACAATCCAAATGTTATTGAGACCATCAATTGAAAATTAGTCATTGTGAATCTTTAAAAGCTTATAATACTTCATTATTCTATATATCAAGTAAAAGCTAGGAATCTCCCAATCTAATGACTTCTGAATTTTCTGATAAATTATATTAAGGAAAATCTATTCTTACTTTTATAAGATCTTAATTATTCAAGTAAGGAGGATCAAACTTAGAGAGCCTTTAGATAGCTCGCTTTGTTTTTTCGGTAACTATATCATCTGGATCAATTTTCAGTTAACCAATTAAATCTGATTTTACAAGGTCATTAAAAGTTTTAGGGGAAATATAGATCTAAATAAATGCAATTCTATGTGCTAGTTATATAAATATAACTCTGTTTTATTCTTGATGAATTTCCTAATATTGAATCTTATAAAAAATTCTTTCTTACTTGCAATAAGTCAATGCTTTTTCTGTCAACTTAATGTTTAAAATAAACTTTTCATCGTCAGGTATCATTTGCAAATATTTTAACACTAAATTACTTTTTATCTCTCTATAATTATATCCCTTCTTTAAAGAGCTTATCTCCTAATAGATGTCTGACATTTAAATTCCAAGTTGAGTTTTGAAGAAATTATAGAGCTTTTTCAAATATGTGAATATTGATGTTTATTAAAAATCTAAAAGGAATTCATCTGATTATCTAACATCACTTAAATCATAAGATCGAGGGAAAAATTTGTCAACATTAAAGTTTTAAGATGAGTTTTCTGTAAAAGAGAATTAGATTAATATGAAAATAGTATTACAATAGAGATTTTTCATCAAGCCTGATTTCGTAGTCACCTCTGTATTATTTGGAAAATGATTGAATAGTTGATAAGGCTTCAAATTCGTGTAATCTGACTATAAAAAATAATTATGTTGTGTTATATGTGTAATTTCGACATTATTGTAAAAGTAAATTTATTTTCCTTACCTATTAATCTTATATTTCGAACTTTATATCATACATATTAGAGCTAGTTATTAAATTATCCATCCAGCCTCTTCTCTAAACTTCTCACTTGATATGATTTTCATTAGATTTAATCATAATGACTAACTAGTCTTCAGCATTCTTTTAATTGTTTCTCTTCAGATACTATCTAATAATCTCCCTAGGTTTTGTTTCTTTATTGTTAAATCCGATTTTATTTAGCTAAATGCGTTATTTATTACTTAATAAAGTTTCAATTTGTTTGGTTCTCTGCATTTTATCTCTGTTTTAAGCTTTATTTGGAGACTCAACGTTCTAATTTTATTAAGATAATTACCTTAAAGTTTTAGACTTGATGTTATTGTTTGAATTGAAATTTTACTAAGTGGAATATGCATTGAGAATGTTTTGGGTAGACTCTAGAGGCTGCAATAAATTTTAAACGCTTGACTAGCTTAATTACTCACTTAATTCTTTTTCAATTTTTTCATGAATTTTTAAAGAGTTTAATTTTCTTAGAGTATCTATAGATCCCACACTATCTCTCTTTAAGCTATTAGTTTAGAAATTGTTATTCTTTGAAGTATTTTACTACACATTTATATTAGTGTTTTGAGTGTTGTATCTTTGCATCTTCACCAATTCAGATAATTAGGATGATTTGTTACTTTTAATTGATTGCTAGTCTTTTTCATAGAGATTTGTAAGTTTAGTTGACAACGGATTTAAGTCATTTACTTATTAATCTCTTGGAGGAATCACTGATTAAGTTCTAATCGAAGAATTGTGCAGAGACTAAAAGAAAATATTTGAAGTCTATTTTTCACTTTCTTTCTTGGGTGTAATGTTCTTTGAAACTGCTTTATCTCATATTTATATTGAATTAATAAAAGCTTAAAGAAAGATAATAAATTTTTTATCGACGTCAGTTTAAGACATGAGAGATTACCTTCTCTGGTTAGATAAAAACCTTTATTAAGGAAAATTTATACAAGCTTTAATTTTCTTAATCTCTATAGTTTAGAAGCTTGAAGATTGTTTAGAATTAGTTTGCTTCTCAATAGTTTCTTCTCTAATAGGGGAAGTAAAAATTAGAGAATTAAGATATTTTTTAAATAAAAATTCATTGGATTGTTAAAATATTCCTAAAAGTTTATTAAAAATATACAAAAATTATAAGAATTTTAAATATGATTTCTAAAGATAAATTAAATGCATTAACTATTCATTGGGAATATTATAATTAAAAAATATAGTGTTTCTTATATATTTTATTAAGTAACTTTATTACAAATTTTGTTAAATCCTCGTTTATTTAGCTAATGATCTTTGATTTTTTATCTATTTAAACTTCGGCTTTTATTAATAAACCTCATAAGTAACACCTTATGGGACAAATATATATTGATGTACTTAAAATATTTAAAATGAAATTCCCTCCATCCTTTAATAGCATGCTAAGTTGTTTTCACCAGACCTCCTTAGATATTTCTTTGAAAATCTTATTTATTCAAATTGAATCTTTTATTATTTTGAGAAACTGCTATCCTCTCAAGTTATGGTAAAATGCCATTATTATTTTGAGATATTTTTTAAAAAGCAATTTATTATCTTTAAGAACCCTCCTAAGTTTTTATTAATCTCTATTGAGTATTATCGAATGACTTTTTATTCAAACTCTAAAATTTAATACTTTCCACCTAATCTTATTGAAAGTCATGTTAGATTTTACTTAATTTTTCTAATTTGTTAAAATCACTTTGTTTCTCAATTATCGCCTTTGGCAATTATGCAAAGCTTTAGTCTAGTTATTAACAATTAACTTAAATTAAGTTTGTTTAATTATTTGCTTCATTTTTGTGATTCAATCTTCGATTGATAAAAACATTGAGATTACTATTTTATCTCACTTAATTAGAGTAATTTGTTAAAGAAAAACTTGTTTATTACATACTGCTATTCTGAATATGTTGTTATTACGCGAATAATAAATTTATTTAAATGCTATAAATTATAAATAAATTTTAAATAGCAGAAAAAGTAAATGGGAGCCTAAAATATGATTTTAAGTTTATTCAATGACTTTTGAGTATTTCTTATGTAACTCAAGCAAATATTCCTTAATATTGATAAAATACGTAAAAATAGGAAATTGTAGATATTCACAAATATAGAGTAATAAACCCCAAATATTAACTGTCATGTTTTTTAATATAGATAAATCAAATTTAATGTACAATTTATTAAAACTATTAAAAGTGTGAATATACAATTGTATATTGTACACGAAATCCCTGTATAAATTGCCCTATAAAATGTAGAGAAACCAATGTACAATTCCAAAAATTGTACACGAAATTTACAAAAGGTTCAGTGTATTAGTGCTAATCAATATACAAAATCAGAGGAATGTACAATATACAATGTACAATTTGGGTTTTACAGATGTTTTGAGAAATGTACTCAAACAAAACCCGATTAGTGTTTACCGAAGATGTGATGTATAATAAGGTTTTAATTTTGATTAATTATTAAGTGCTGAGTACTAATGTCAAAGCCGTGCAATCTGAACCACTGCATCTCCCTCGCGCCAAAACTACTTTATGGCTTTTCCCGTAGGTACATTAGACTGCGCTGTACCGTATCGTGTTTGATCATGATCGTCCGCGCCACTAGGGCTGTATATTTTCGGGTGACATAAGGCACACCGCGATATATGTTCCACAAGTTGTTGTATTAGCATCTTTTTCTCTCTTTCAGATACAGAGTACCGTGAGTTACAGCATACTGGTTAAGCCCTAGTGGCGCGGACGATCATGATCAAACACGATACGGTACAGCGCAGTCTAATGTACCTACGGGAAAAGCCATAAAGTAGTTTTGGCGCGAGGGAGATGCAGTGGTTCAGATTGCACGGCTTTGACATTAGTACTCAGCACTTAATAATTAATCAAAATTAAAACCTTATTATACATCACATCTTCGGTAAACACTAATCGGGTTTTGTTTGAGTACATTTCTCAAAACATCTGTAAAACCCAAATTGTACATTGTATATTGTACATTCCTCTGATTTTGTATATTGATTAGCACTAATACACTGAACCTTTTGTAAATTTCGTGTACAATTTTTGGAATTGTACATTGGTTTCTCTACATTTTATAGGGCAATTTATACAGGGATTTCGTGTACAATATACAATTGTATATTCACACTTTTAATAGTTTTAATAAATGTACATTAAATTTAATTTATATATATTAAAAAACATGACAGTTAATATATGGGGTTTATTACTCTATATTTGTGAATATCTACAATTTCCTATTTTTACGTATTTTATCAATAATATAGTAATTATGTCTTTATTAAAATTTATGTTAAGTTCTCTTCATTTAAAGAATGGAACGTTAGATTAACAATTAAATTTCAATAAAATTGATTTTATGTGTATAATTATAAAATTTTATTTCACAATACTATTAGACAGATGAAGTATTATTCTTTACATTTGTCTGCTAAGAATTATACTGATTGTATATACTATGAGTGGTTTGATGTTGCAGAATATGCGATTAATTTTTGCCTTACTTTCTTCGTTTTAAACGTTTATTCATAAATAAAATATCTGTTCTGTCTAGACTTTTATTTCTCGTCTTCTCACTAATTTTAATTGATAAAAAAATATTAGGATTTTTATTATGTAGCAAATTAAATTTTTATTAAAGACTAACAGAAATATCAAGCAAGGATGTGGCTTCATTTTCAATAATAAATATAAGTTAAAGATTTTCAAGAAAGCTAGTTTTATCGAATTTATAAAGTTTTCCATGAACTTTTTATTATTATTGTTTAGCAATCTTAGTGGTGTCATTTATCAATTGCTTTTAAATGTTATCATTCTATCCGTAGGCTTGAGTTCTATACTTACAATTAATATGTTTTAAATTTTATTATATAGAATTAATGAATATGTAAGTTAAACAAAAATACTTTATATATTTAGGTATTTATCTAACATTTTGCTAAATTTAATTATATTAATTCTATGAAGCATAAACTGATTCATATCTGGATTCTAAAACTTAAAATCTTTAATTTAGGATTTACATTTATTTATTGTCACTTTTATTATTCACTCAGTTGATAAAAATTTAGAACAATTAATTGAATAAATTCAAGAATTTGGAAAAACTATAATTGTAAAAGTTATTTTAACTACAGTTTATAATTTATTTATTATAAAAATAAGTTGCAACATTCAACACTTCTTTAAAATTTGATTAGAATTTTAAATTATAATAGACTATAAAAAATTGCATAAAAATTAATTATTTTAATAATTTCCTTAAAAAAATGATTAACATCACCACCGATTTAAATATTTTTGCCTCATTTGAAGGCAATTACGCTATAAGTTATTTTACCACATACTTATGATACAAAAATAATTATTCATAATTAACTATTAACTAGACAGTATTTTTAAAATGACTTATTATAAATTTTGAAACTATTTTTAAGAATAAATTCAAGTTTTAATTATAATTAAGAACAATATTTTGTTTATTATTGGAAACAAGACTAAATTAAAACTGTATTTAAGAAAAAACATTGACTTCAAAATAAAGTCAAGTCTATTCAGGTGCTTTTCAAGAGGAATTCATAAATTATATATGGTATAGAAACTAATAATTGTTTATATAAAATTTAATTAAAAATATTCTTAAATTCATAAATAATAATCGTAAATTAATTTCAAGGATATGATTTTCTTCATTAATGTACTGAGTTTAATCAAACTATGATCTTGAATTCCTCCCGTTTTTCTTAACCTACCTTTTATATAAATTAAATTGTATGTTTGCTAAAACTATATCAAACTTATTTTTATTTTTAAATTCTTTTTTTTTACTTTTGTTGTTATCAAGAATTTAGTAATCATCATAGAGCAATTTCAATTTATTTATTTGTATATTATTCTATTTCTCCCTTGATATTTCGTTATAGCTTTTATCATTTGTGCTTTTGTTATGCTTGTCATTATTAAAGATTTTTAATTAATTTGAAAAAATAAAAAATAATATTTTTTTTATTAAGAAATTATTAAGAAAAAATCTATTTGTAAATAAGGTTCAATTGAAGTTCGAAGAAGGAATTAAGTTAAGTTGAATAATTATACATTATGAATTTAAAAATTCTAATTGTGTTTGCTTAATATGTATAAATGTTTAAAAAAATAACTGCAAATCTTTATATCATACATTATGATTTACTTATTTTACTATATTAATTATAATTTAAAACATAGTTTAATACTATTTATAACCTCAGTCTTAGAGAGATGAGTTCAATTTCTTTAATGCGACTTGGCGTTTTACCTCTGACTCTAGTATTCATAAAAACTTTATGAAAATTGCTGCTTCTGTTACACTTCTACAATAGGGATTAAATTATCAAAAAAATAATAATCAAAGAATTTTTATGTTTTAATAACAAGCTATATAATCGAGAAATTACTTTTGGTATCGTGACTACTCGCATATTAATTCTAAGGAGAAAGTGGCTTCATATTATGTGTAGATGTTTAATTCAACTCTTCAAAATATTTCTTCATCATTTTATGTAATAATAATATTAATTATATTAATTAAAATTTCTTTCTATAACTGATAGATAGATATTCTTTGATAAATCAACACATAGATGTTAACAATTTAAAGATAATATTACAATAATAATATCAAATTTATAGTGATTATAAATATTTCTAGAAATAATGATAGCACATTAAAGATTAAGAAAATGGATAATTTCATCATATTTTCTTTATGGTATTATTCTACTTTCTATTCTCTAATTAAGTTTGCAGCTGTAGTCAAAGCAAACTAAGATTAATAATAATTTCATATATAAATTATAGCATAAATCTATAATAAATACATATTTATATTATAAAATATTAAACTACAAATGAGAATAGATATAACTCGAACATAGCTGCCTAAAGACATACTTTTACCAAAAATAATTACATAAATTTATTTGAATAATTGCACAAAAATCCATTAGATAATACTCATTAAAGCTTCTTTGATTTTATTGAAGAAATGTAGAATTCTCGATAAAATTTAAAGAATTTTGGAAATCAATATTAACAGAGAGATATATTCAGAGTTATGAATCAATTTTAAAGAGAAATGAAAAATATGTGTAAAACAAATTTATATTGTTTTATCCTGAATAGTAAATAAAATAATTGACTTATTTGTTTTATACTTCATAAGAAATGAAAATGGATAGTTACAATGAGATGGTAGAGTCATTAGATTAATTATCCCAAAGAAATCGCCTTTTTAACCAAAATATTGATAGTAATAAGAGAGATAGCACAATTAACAAAAAAATAGGGAAATTATTTGAGAAATAGAATTACTACAATCGGAGGCATGCTTTTGATCTTAATGACTTGAATCACTAAGAATACCATCAATAGTCATTTTACAATATATTAAGTAACTATATTAAATAGTTAAACCTATAAAGTATTTATTAATACAGTTAAAAATATTTTAATTACTTATAAATGTTCATTTTTAGACAGAATAAAAATCCTAATCTCGAATTTATTAACTTAATTTCATTACACTAAGAGTATCCCATCGCTCTATTTATACATAGCAGAAAGAATGTTCTTACAAATAATTATACTATATATTTTGGTTTATACAATGCTAAAACTGCTTAAAAGTAGGAGAAATGTACTATATAGAATTAAGAGGCTTTGTATAACACTTATAATACTTTAAATATAATAATTTATGATAAATATTGTAGAAGGAGTGGGAATAATATAGAAAGAAATAATGTGCAAGAGAATATAGTGATGGGAGTGCCATTTGACGATGATCATGTCTACGAGGGATATCCCATTTATAGTGAAATTTAGGATTTATAAGGGAATCATGATTAATTTAGTTTTGTCAATTGATTTCAATATATGATTATTAGTGTTATAATATTTAAAATTAATATTAAATTTGTATGTCTTTATAAGTCTTAGTATTTTTATGTATAATTATGAAATTAATGCGATATTTAATGTTATTCAATAAATAGGGAGTGAATTACACTTTAATAAATATTTAATTATATTTCTTGTACTAATTTATTCGGTTTTATATAACGTTAACACTTTCATATTTAATTCTATTACACTGATTTCTTCATTAATAATTTATCAACATAATTTATTATATTTCCAATAAATCGTATTTTATTATTCTAATGAATAGCTCACATAAATTAGTCTTAAAAAACTACAATAAATTTATATATTCATTAGCTATTTGATGTTTTGAGCAAGTTTCTTAGTTGGGTTTGTAACGCCTTTAGCCATCTACTCAAGCATATAACTTCTAAATATCCTCAGTCCCTCCCTCACATCATCAATTTCGCTATCTGCTATGGCTTCAAGCAAGGGTCCTAGCTCAAAAAGAGCAGTGTCTTCGGGGTCCTCCATCCAGGTTTTTATGAAAATTCCATTTTCAGGCTGGAGTTAAAAATTCTCAGCAATGTTATCTACGATTATTGTTCGATGTAAGGGTCTTCCTATTCTGCTTAGATCTTTCACGTAATATGAGTGCTATTATTTATAATAGATTAAGTTAAATAATTCGTGTATTAAGATAATAGTCCATTTTTATATCAGAATAATTGATATAAATAGTCAAAAAAAGTATAAATAACTTGTTCAGATCTTATTGGATAATATTAATCTTAACTCACATATGGAACAGCATGCTGCCTGTAAAGCCTATATTAAATGCAGTCTTCACTCTCTAAGTGACTGATAGCCCAATCTGCATAGTCCTGAACTGCAGCTGTAAAAATCATTATTTCATAGTATTGAGACATTTTAGCCAGAAATTCATTAGCACCTGGTCTTATCCTTAGTTCACCCTCGTATTCGTTTACTTCATGATTAAACTCTTCAATTTAATAACATATTTCTTACATAACTCTTGAAAATAATAATCTAATGATAATGGATGAGAGTTTCATCTAAGTCTAAGACTAAGGTGTACAACTTGTCAGGCCTTCGCATTTATTTCACATAAGGTGCTTCTATTAAAGAGAGACTTTGATCTACTTCTACCCTTAAATCTTGCTATTCTTAATTCTCTTCTCCAGATGTATTGCTAAAACTTATAGAAACTATTTACCAAACTTATGTTTATTTGATCAAAATTTGAATTAAAGATTTACTTACAAAATAGTCTGATTAATTTGATCAAGTAAATTTTATTCCATTCGTTTCTCAACTATTGAATAGTCAGACCTCAAACTTCTACCCACTGTAGCTTTGGCTTACTCAAAGCTTAAGTTGCCTATATTTTTCACTACATATCTCAAAGCCTCCAATAATATGAAAAAATTACTATATATATAATGATATCTAAAAAGGTTAAAAAAAAAAGTTTAGTGGGTGTGAAAACACCTATGTTCTCTCTTGTTTATCATATTTCAAACGCTCATTTTCACATTTATCTAAAATTTATAGCAATAAACTTGAAATCTGATTGTTAATTTGCATTAAATTTGTGAGTCTCATTTTCTTGTTTAAGTATTATAGTATACTTTAAGAATTATGGAAAGAATTATTTATATCCCCAAAAATTACTAAATATATTTCGCATATTATAATTACATGTTATTTATTGAATATTTTGACTGATTTTTCAATCTGTATTCTAGGACTTAGCTAATTTGAGCACTCCATACATTCTCATTTTTAATTGCATCTGGAAATCTATCCATTATATATTGCATTATGATCATTTTTACTTGTATTTATTATCACTCTATATATATAATAGTATTTTTAATACAATTATTTAATAGTAAATTCAATTAATATTTAATGATCAAGAAAGCTAGGTGTGTATTGTGAATTAAATTCCTTAATTAAGTTATCATGCAAACCTATTCTTATTGAGAGATTACGAATCCAAGCAGTGAAATGGTTAATAACTAGTAAATAAGTGCCTGTTTCAATTCCTTTTACAATTTCTAGTCTTTGTATAATTTCTATATTTATTATTGTTATGAGTGGATTAAATGATAGAAAAATGATATGATAATTTTAATGAACATTTATGCATACATTAATTTCAAAAAGAGTGTGTTGTTCTTTACGAAGCAGCTCCCACCATTCTTCACAGTAGTCAACTATCATACTGTGATATTCTATGCATGGCTTTTTTAGTCTTTCATTTATATCGCATAATTTACTTTCAATCACTAGTAAAGTTTTAAAGTGCATTTTAATTAAAAAAATTGTTAATAAAATAAGTGTAATGAGTAAAATCTGCAAGAAAGTTTACATTTTCTAAATTTAGCTAAAACAATTAATGTTTAAATATTTATCTATCTCTTACAATAAATTACTCTTAGACAACTGAAGTAGATATGTTTTAGCTGATACTACTTTAACTGATTGTAACATTAGCAGATGACATATTATTATCACTCATCTAACTTCTCATATACTGCCTATTTTTGTCTATAATAGACTCCTAAATTTTTATAGAGTTGATGGTGTCCAGTATCTAGTTTTCTTTTTGCATTAGAGATGTTTACTCATCGAATTCTTAATGCTGTGGAAGGTTTTACAGGTGGTTTAATTCTGCTTCTTAATCTAGGCATATTGGGATATCTCTTTGGTATTTTGGCTCAATTCCGTATTCATTTCTGACTTCTAATTCATGTTGATCTGTAAGCTAAGAGTTCATATTTTATTAAGGATGGTTATCGTTTCGTTCGTTTGGAATCATTACTAACTTAATTAAATGAGATAGATTTGAATTAAGAATTTAATCTATAAATAAAACTATTTCACATAAACTTATTTACAATTTAATTTTAATCATATGGTGCTGCTCACTCAAATTGATAGAATCGCTAATTTCAGTTGTATTTGTAATAGAATATGTAAGTGGGAATTTAATTTATTCCACATCCTCCATGCATTCCTTTTTTGCAACTTATAACATGTTAAATTTACGCAGTGTAGTAGGAGATACTGCAATGGTCGGTCTGTTTGACATATTTTAGAGTGATTACGAGGATGGACGGGAATTTATATTAATAGTTTAAGGTTTGGAAGTAATATTTTAAGGGGTCCAATAAAAAAAATAGTCGACCAATTCTTTTTAAAAATGGTTATGATTTATAAATCTATGTACCTTAAATTTTACCTATCTTTCTTACTGATATTTGAAGTTTAAGTTAAGTATTATGAAGGATTTTTCCTGGAGCTATCCATGCTATTTTTACAATCTTAGCATATCTACTAGTCATTTTATGTCAATATGGTAACTTAGCTATAACTGTTACTTTTACCTTGCAATTTTGCTTGTTTAGTTTATTAGTCTTATTCTATAAATATATTTCCACAAATATAGCATTTTTCTTAGCTCATAGACTAGATTGAACCTTTATTATACTCTGAAAGTTTCGGTAATTTTATCGATTTGGTTAAGTTATCAATACTTGTGATCGAAATAATTTTATCTTTGTCTGTTATGTATTTATTGCTCTGTGATTATAATGGCAATTAAATGTCATTTAAATTTCTGGAGGATAGTGAAGGTTTTTAATTAAGATTTTATTAACTTAACTTCGAGTGGTTGTCTATGCTTGTTTTCTAACGATATTTATATCATAAATTAAAGGTCTTTAAGTAATTATTAAAATGTCATAAAATTTTGGGATATAGGACTTACACTTTAATGTCAATTTCATCATTATTGAGTTATTATTCTACCTTAAAGTCATCAGATAAATCAACCTGTTTCTTAAAAACTTTTAATTATTACTTTTCTTGCAAGTGCTGACTGTGATAATCATCTTATGTCATGTAGGTCTTGTTGTCTCTGAAATTGTTGAAAATAGTGGGAATTGGCTTGTTTTTATCGGATTAGGAATAATTTAGATTTAAGTTTGAAGGGTTTTGGGGTTGATTCAGACTTATTTAATTTTATAGCTTAGTTTTATCTTTTGCGTTTATGTTTGACATATTCTCTTCTTTATCTTTATCAAATTAATAAAATAAAAAAAATCTAAGTTGATT
Organism: Oxytricha trifallax; assembly: GCA_000711775.1. NCBI lineage: Eukaryota > Ciliophora > Spirotrichea > Sporadotrichida > Oxytrichidae > Oxytricha > Oxytricha trifallax. Next base: position 21,856 of record ARYC01004735.1, read on the forward strand.
GTCTCTAAAGTAAAGTAAAAGTAAAATTAAGGCATTATTTATAAATGTAAAATTTATCAGAGATATAAAATTGTATGTTTCTTGAAAAATATTTCTTTAAAAGTGCTAAAATTAATGAATTTTATTTAAGAGAGATTATCGAATCATTATCACATCATAGAAAAAATGAAATTTAGAATTTATTATAGCTTTTATTTTATGATTTCCTCTATTTTAAATAATCTCTTGATATTCCAATCAATATCCAATTTTACACATTAAACAATAAAAGTTAAAAATACTTTTAAATCTATAAAAAAACAATGACTGATTCACAAAAGTTTCAGGTTAAAGTGGTCGCACTTTAATACTCACCCATTCTCAAAGATATTGCAGGTTCATAGGCCAAAGTTGATAAATTAATAGCCAAGTATTCTGACACTAGCAACATTATAATATCTATCCTATTAATTATTTAGTATAGAATTTCATGACAAATTAGTAATAAACTCATTAAAATCTATATATAAATGTAGCAACATCGACGTATTAATATTGCCGGAGCTTTCATTTCAAGGTGGCTATTTTTCCGATGTGAATGATGTGCTCCCCTACTCTGAAGTGCAGGGGAAAGGCAAAATTTTCCAGTGGTGCACTATCACAGCTCAGAGACTAAAATGCATCGTTGTTGTGGGGTACTCTGAAATTACAGATGCTAATATAATCTATAATTCCATGTATGTCGTCAGTGACCAGGGAGTTCTACTATAAAATTACAGAAAACATTAGCTGTTCTTTGCTGAAGTAATAATTTTTTATATATTTTTTACTATTTTCTAATATTAATAAAAATAATTATTATTGAAGTTGGTTGGGCAACGCCTGGTTATAAATTCGAGTATCTAGATGCATTAGTGTGGAGACATGAAAAAATTGTGAGATTTGGACTTGGTATTTGTAATGACATATTAAAATTATGGTTGAGTGATTTTCTTTATCATTATAAATTATATTTGTTTTTCTAAAAAGAAAAACCAAACTTTAGACATAAGGAAAAAATGAATTGAATAAAATTAATATTATTAATGAGAAATAATTCTTTTTAAATAAAAAAAAAGAATAATTTTTTTTTTTATAATACTTAATGATAATTCGTTTATTTTTTATAAATTCAATCTTTATAAATCGATTTTACTTTATATAATTAGTTAAGTTTTAATGTATTTTTCAAGATTTAAATTAGGAAAAATTATTCTTCATAGGGAAAATGACTTAATAACTATTAATTCGAAAAAATAAAAATATATTTATGTTATAATTAGATATATATTATTGGAATTAGAATTTCTCATAGATACTGGAAAACTTCCACCTAACATTTATAAATAATTTAAACATCTGGTACATACCTCCCAATGAGTTTGGAGCCATGAATTTCGCACAATTTCATGAAGATAATAAATCGCAAATAATTTTGCACATGTCCAACTGGCCTGACTACCAACTATATTAGACGATGCTGTTATAATATTTGTATATATTTCAAACTTAATAAACTATGATAATATTTTAATATATTATAAGACTTAGGTAATGATGAGCTAAAACAAAATGTTTTCTTACAATAATAAACTATTTTTTTTATATTGGCTGAATAGACTCATACCCATCACTCAAAGTAAGATTCGTAGAGAGAATCAGAATGTTTACTTTATTATCAAATTTATTATATAATTCTAGTATTTTTTTAACTTTATTAAATTAAATTTGAATACTGTTTATATTACTTTGTGTAATGCAATAGAATAGGCTCCGAATTTGAAGCCAAATATGTGGGTAGCTCTGCGTCTTCCAGTTAAAGCCAGATATTTAATACTTAGACTTTTTGGACTCAAAAGAAGAAAACATAATTGAAGCCAACTTGGAATTGGAAATTTGAGGTTTCTAAGAATCCTGGGGGGGGGAGTCTAAGTCGGTGCAAAAAATTTTTAAAAATCCTAAGTCGGTGCAAAATTTTTTTTCTCAAAAACATCGAAATCCCCAAGTCGGTGCATGATCAATTTTTGACATTAGATAGAGATAGATAATAACTTGAAAGGTAAATTAAAATTAGAGATCAAAATTTAATTAGAGATCTCTATTATATAATCAGTATTAAATATGAGTGAGTGATACATATATCTGCGAAAAAAAAACATTAGTTTTAGTTAGCTAGTTTAATATTCATATATGTCTACCGTATATTCCTGGCCTCTCACTAAGAACCCTGTAGCATTAGGCACGGGTCAGGCACTGTGATGGTCAGTGAAAGTGGTTCTGAATTATATTTTTTGATTTTGTCTGGTATGATCTTGATTCCGAGGTTTGATTCAGTCTCGAGTTGCTCTGGTTCAGTGATGGATCTGTATCTGTTCTTGTCGAGTCTCTTCACTTAGTAATCAAAGTACTGCATCTTCGGCGCCAGTTTTTGTCTTGTGCGGGAGTAGCACTAGCTTGTTCCAGGGGTGCAAGTCCCTCGCACTTTGCTACATCAGGACGGTATAGTGTAGTTGCTCCAAGGATTCCAAGTCACTCACTCATATTAAATACTAATTTTTGACATTATTGATATATTTTATCATCCTACCCCACATAAAAAGCATCACTATCAACTAAAATTTATGTCTCAGCTTATGAATCGGACTCCTTCATGAAATTTCCATCATAGGACACTTATAATATTATTACAAAAATATTTTTTCTGTGGCAGATATTTGTTTAAGTAAAATAATAAAATATTCTTTCATATTTAATATATAATTAGTCAGTACGCAACATAAATTTTGGATTAAAAGCATCATAATTATTCACTAAACTTAATGTTGTCTGGAATTAATATAAAAACCATTAACTCAATTAAATGTCTTTTTTTCAATACACTAATCAATGTGTACGAATTTTTAATTCCAGACAACATTAAGTTTAGCGAATAATTATGATGCTTTTAATCCAAAATTTATGTTGCGTACTGACTAATTATATATTAAATATGAAAGAATATTTTATTATTTTACTTAAACAAATATCTGCCACAGAGAAAAAATATTTTGTAAAAATATTATAAGTCTCCTATGATCGAAATTTCATGAAGGAGTCCGATTCAGAAGCTGAGACATAAATTATAGTTGATAATGATACTTTTTATGTGGGGTAGGATGATAAAATATATCAATAATGTCAAAAATTGATCATGCACAGACTTAGGGATTTTGATGTTTTTGAGAAAAAAAATTTTGCACCGACTTAGGATTTGAAAAATTTTTTGCACCGACTTAGACCCCCCCCCGAATCCTCAATCTATAAATTTTTATGAAATATTTGAAGGATGATGCTTCATTTAGTCATAGTAAACATAGTATTAAAGCAAATATAACATTATAAGGGTTATTAGAAACTAAGTTATCAATGTGTAAAAATAGACAGTATGAGAAAATAGAGAGTAGAGATATGGGGGATCTGATGTTATATACAATATTAATAAATAAAGACACTAGTAAACCAGCTGTGAACAATTATAGTACAATTTTATTTGTTTGGGAGTTCATTTACAATTTATATATTAGTTTTTTTTCCGTTTTTAGAAGTAAAAAAACAAAATGCTACTTTTTAAAATTATCATTTTATTATTTATAAATATAAATTATGCAACTAAACCTCAAAATTAGAATAAACAACTCATATATATTTAGAATCATATTTAATTTCCTTTTTTTAAATTAAAACATGAGACTTAATCCAAGAATTCATTTTATTATTTTTTAATTTACAAAATCTTTTGAAATTATTTATTATTACTTAATAATATGTAATATATTGGATAAGACACTTACCCGCATATTCTAAATATAGAGCGATAATTTATAATTGCAAGCAAGATTTACTAAAAGTCTTTAAAGCAACACTAACTCCTTAAAATTGATTAGTAATTGTAAATGAAATCAACAACAATATTATAATTTATATTTTTGTGTAATGCTTTATACAAAACTCTTAATAAGATAATAAATCATATTCAGTATTAATATCAGATTTGAGTATGAAATAGAACTATGTCAAGAAGTATTTATAAATATATCCATGATTATATATTATTTTATGATAAAAATATTATAAAAGTATTTCTCTCAAGAATAATGCATAGGAACTACAATTTACAAATAATAATCGGATCTAGTCCTAAATGCTACAGTCTAATCTTATATTCTATTAACTCTCATATAACTATTCTATACTATATATTTAATGTATTATTGAATAATTATTGCACATTTTTCAATCATCTATATTGGAACATAAATAAACTCACTATTTTAGATATATAATAATAATTCATATTACAGGATTGTTTATATCTTTATCAAATGTATCGTAAGAAGATGGTAATTTCTATATTTTCTAATCTAGTTATCTCTTATCCATTAATTTATAAACTTTTCAATATTTAATTTTGTTAGGAAGATTTTTAAACATACTTAACTCTATAATATAAAAACACTTAAAATATATCTTATGTACAGATTATTATGCTTTCTAAGCAGACTATAAGTTATAATCATTAATATCTTTCTTCTATATGTGCACTTAACTCAAATAACATCCATCTTCATATAATTACTATTATTCATGCTAATATAATGCTGTTTAATTAACAGGGTTATTTATCTATTTTAGGCTATCTTAGGTGTTTTAAGTGTCATTGTTATTCCTCTATTAAAAATTAATTACTATGATAAAACTATAATTACTGGAAAAATTATATTTAATTTCATTTAAGAATATTGTTTGCGAAGCTTTCTTACAAGTAATCTTCATCATGTGGCATGTTTCAATTCGATTCATAAGCTTGAATTTTGATTAGTTTTGGGATTGGATTAAGCTATGAGTTTGTATTATTTTACTATTAATTCGATGATGATTCTCGCACATCCTGAAGTTATTAATGATTTTGCTTCATTTATGGGTTATCCCCTTGTCTCTTTGACTATAACTATTTGTTGACTATGCCTGAAGTCTCATTAACATTTTATTACTTATCCTGCCTTGAATTTACTTCCAATTTTTAGAGCTGATTGTAAGTAACCAGTGCGTCAGCAGCTGAGTTTCTTTTCAAGCTAAATTTATTTGCATTATTTACCCTGTTTTTCTATTAAATTTGCGTCAGTAGCTAAGTTGAGGGTAATTACTGCAGACTTGTATTAGTAGTTGATATATTTTATCTAGTGGTTAATGCTGGTTGATTATGTGATTATTATTGATAGTGTAGTAAATGCTCTATATTCTTGGTAGACTGTGAACTTCTCATGTGAAGGATTTCATCTACTTAATTAATTTAAAAATATTCGTATAAAACATACCGATTAACTCGATTATATTGCATAAATATTTACTTAAGCTGAGGGTCTTTTCTAACTGAAATCATGTTTCTTAACTGGTTTAGAAACATTAATCTGTATTTGCCGTATTGGTGGTTTTGACATATTTTATTCTATTATTTATTGATTTCTATTAATATTATCTGAATTATGGTGCTAAGTGAATATTCTTTGAATTTTCTGTGATTTGATTTCAAGGGAATGGATGATTTTGATAGATTGATAAATAAATCGTAAACAACTAATTTATTTTAAGTTTTCAAAGAGGTGAAAACAAAATTATAAATAAATAAAAAAATAGTTTTATAAGCTATAGTATACAAAGATTTAAGAAAATAAAATTAATCAGTAAACAAAATATTAATAATGTTATCTTCACCTATTTTTCTCCCTTTTTAATATATATTATAATTAATTTGAGTAAATATATTTATTAAAGTTGATTCAATATCTTTTCTCAATATTTTTATCTAATTCTATAGTGTTTTTAATTGAAATATTACAAATCTATAATTAAAAGAAAGAATAGTTTGATTTCAAAAGTAATTAATAAAGTAATTAAGATATACAATAATGATATTTTTTATCCACATATTTACGGTATATAAGAAGGAGACTTTGGCTTACATGGAATATACATATACTATGATATTCTATAATCAGATTAGATTTTAAAATTAATTATTTTAAGAATTTTAAATAGTATTAATACTCTATTTAATGGAAATTTAATATAATAGTTTCCTTTTTTCTGTAAATTTATTAAAATTCATAATAAATTCTGATTAATTTCTGGGAATATTATGAATTGTATTATTAGCTGATATGATATTGTTAGGTTATATATTTCTATTCACAAATATCCACTTTAGAGAAATATTACCATTTTCATAAATTACTGCTGATAGTTAATGATAAAAAGATTTTGCTAATTATTCGGTGTAAAACAGTGATTGTAAAGGATGCCTCGATTAGTATTTTTAACATATTATTACTACAATATTTATTAACTTGGAAAGTAGTAATTTATTGCAAATTTTGTAGAATTACATGAAAAATTATAAATAAGTTTTCTATTAAAGTGTTCAAATATGAATTAAAATTTTTAAAAGAGCTTTCGGGGGGGGGAAGTTTCCTGACAAGAGGGAAGTTTCCTGTCAAGTAAATATTTTTTATATATAATTTTTATTAGTTAAATATAAAATGTTTTAATTAATAAATTTTTACTCTTAAAATGGCTAAAGGATAATTTAAACATTTTTTAAGAATTAAATTGATAAATTGGAATTATTAAATATTATCATTACTTGATATATAGAACCATATTTTTATTATTATTCTTACTAAAAGTTTTGAAAAACTAATGCAAAATAAGATGAATATTAATTAAAATATTGTTCAACATGAAGTAAATCTTGTTATTCTTTATGATTGATAGGTAAATAGTTGAATCAAAAATATGTGAAAATAAAATAAGGTGTTTATAGTGGTCAAAAATAAAAATTCCATAAAGAAAAAATAAATTAAAAAAAATAATATTTTTCTTGACAGGAAACTTCCCTAAAAAATTTTTTTTATCATAAACCTTGACAGGAAACTTCCCCCCCCCGAGCTTTCATAATATGAATATCTTAAAAGCTTAACAAAAGATAAAAAACAATAATTTTATATCTGAAATTCTTTTTTTTCAACAAATTATCTGTTTTTTTTTCTTAAATTGTTAAATTCATTTATCTACATGTTATAAGATATTATACTTAGTAATTTTGCAATTTTAGGGTAGGTAGTTATAGTATAATTATTATTTATGTCTTACTGCTATATGTATATGATATATTATTATCGATCCTATATTAACTATCTAGAAGCATGCCTACTTTACCTAATCAGCAAATCTATGTGGGGATTTACTATCTCTTTCTCTAAAAATATCATAGTAACTATTGTGTATTTTTTCTATTTATCATTATTGTGGTCTCTAGACTACTCTTCTCAATTACTTAATAACGATTTGAAATAATTTTAAAGGGAGTATAATTATAATTTATATGAGCTTTTCCTTATAAACTTTGAATAAAAGTAACTTAAGATATAAGAACACTCCAAAATAATTGTGTTGGAATTTTATTTGAAATTTATTATTTCAAAAAAGCAGGTGATTAATCTGCTGGCATTGACTCATACCTCAATCAACGATTGCTCATTGTTGTTATTGTTGTTAAGAATCAAAACCTGGTTGTTGCTTAAAATAATAAAATCTTAATCTAAATTCTAATATTAGTCAATTGTGAGTTTTTAAATCTATATGCTGACCACCGAATTATGGGAATGAGCTTTGTTAATAGCCACCGGTCTTTGGTTGGTAGAAAGTCTATTGTTTTTTATTTAATTCGTTCTCTCCATGTGCGAATGAGCATTTATCTCCGTATTTGCATGAATCTTTAAAATGTATATTAGAATTTACAAATCAATACTTACCAGCAAGGAATTTAGAATTTATTCATTATTTTTACCTTTAAAAATAATGGAACTTTTTAGTATAGATACTTCCTGTGAAATATTTTATGAAATATATGAAGGAAGTTTTTGCAGACTTGGGTCTTGAAGTTACCACTGCCTTGGTTAGATCTCTGTTGGAAACCGCCTTGTCCACCGAAGTTGTCTCTTCTTGGTTGTTGTTGGAAGGTATTTTGTTAAAAGCTGGCACCTGCTGGGACGGGCTGAGAAACAAAATTAGATTTGTAATATAAATTGACTTAAACTTTGAGAAACTGTTTATTTTGAAATTAATTTCATTTTAAATCTTCTTATTCCAAACATTACGATCTATGACTTTAGATATCAGAAAGAAGGATCTCTGATCATTAATAAGGCAATGATAAATATCTAGAAGTTTACATCGTTAAAACCTCTAAGTTCATGTTGACCATGTGCGAATGAGCACTTGTCTCCGAGTGAGCACTGTCCACTGTTTTCGAAGTGTCTGCAGAGAGCAGTCTTGAATCTCTGCATGTTTTGCTTTTGGTTGTTGAAACCGCCTCCACGGCCTGCTCCACCGTAGCCACCGCCGAATTGTTATTGACCGCCATAGCCGCCCATATTTTGCATACCTGGTTGGGGCATTTGGTATTAGTTGAAGCCGCCGAATTGTTGGCCACCGTATCCTATTTGATTGGATTATTAATGAAAAACATTAAATAATCTGATATTTTAAATTTAAAATTCTTATTAAATTTTGATCATGCAATAGTATATATTCAAAAATTGAGTAGTGTATAGGGAAATAGATAGTAAACTGTGACAAGAAAGATATGGTAGTATGCAATAGGTAAATTGGAAAAATTGATACATTACCTGGCATTTATTAGCCGAAGCCAGCAGCGTATTTAAAACAATATTTTAATTAAATTATTATGACACTAGAAAGTCAAAAGGTTGATTTAAATCAAATCAGTATTTTTTTAATTTATTTTACTCTGATATTGTCTACATATTTATAAATGATTTTGGGGATTGCTGTTGCATCAATTGAGCCATTTGGGGGTCCATGCCTCCTGCACCGCCCATCATCATACCTGGCATTTGCATTTGGAATTGAGCGAGCATGTTGGGGTCCATTTGTTGCTGGCTGTAATCAGCACCAACTCCAACTCCGAGTTGTTATTAGTCTTGTTGCTATTGTTAAAATTTTAATTGTAAAATCTTTACCAATTATCTAATTTTCGACTAAAATTATGGCTAAATAGGTTCATATCTATATAAAATGGGTTCATATAATTCCCTTTTTTTCAAAAATATTTTTATTGTTAGTTCTTTAAAAGGGAGATTAGACAACTTGAGAATAAAATATGTGAACGGAGACTTGGCTTCTGAAGCTCGAATATTCTCCGGTAATATGAGAAGAAAGTAGATTGCGAAAGTTACTTACTTCCATAATTATTTGCGATTGTGTATATTGTTAAGTAAGTTAATACTATTTTTATTATTATATCTATGATGCTAGTATGCTCCTAAATATCTTTCCAATTATTTGCCCTCCTTAATTTCAAAAATTTTACTCATCATACTTATTTATTAAAGATAAGAGAATATACGGGAATTGATAAAGCAGATTTAATGAAATTAAACTTAAAGAAATTCATTTTTTTAATGATTTAGGAAATTTAAAGAAGAAACGTACTATAACTTATTCAATCATACTTAAATAACTTTTAAATATTTATGATCTATAAAATTAACAGTCTAGTATTTGTTGAGAACTTCTCTCACAGTAAAATATATTCACTCGTTTCAGTTCAATTATGATAGAAGTCATTAAGTAGATCTTATTAATAGTTTTAATTTTTACCACTATTATCATTATTCTATAACAATCTTGAGTCTTAATCGAATGATTGCTGTTCTATCAAGCCAAAGCCAGAAGAGTCTTGCTCAGAAATCTGATAGTAATTTTGGTTTTGGTTGCTATTTGCATTAATTTAATTAAAATTGGCGTTATTTTATGTATCTGCAGCTAAAATGTCTCTATTATGGAAATTTGGAGTGTCTTGATTTTGAAAACTTTAGGTTGGGTTATTCTATTGCAAATGTGCTCTGGGTTAATTTTAAGCACTTGTATATAATATTTGTATAAATTATATTTATAAATTTAGCATATATTGATATAAGTATTTTATCCATAAATCATTCAAATTTAAATTATTTATAATTAAAGCACTTAAAAGTCTATCAAATCTTTAATTGACATCTGTTATTGCATTATAATCTATTAAATAAGCTGTATTACTCCCAAAACCCTTGTACTTGTCAGAATTAGGCATAATCATAGGCAGTTTGATGCTGTGTTATTTAGGCTGCTCATGTCTCTTGTGCTTGTGAGGCTTGACTTTTCCCTAAATTATTGCCAAAATAAAAGTAAGTTAGTACTTGTGGAAGAAATGAATTAAAAGTATTTATAAAATATTTTTATAGCAATAGTTACTTTTCTGTTTTATTTCTTCTAGCTAATGGAACTTATTACTGCAGATATTCCTCATCATTTATTGCTATATAAAAATTCATCTTTAAAAATATGGACTCTAATTATAAATCTAATATTAATAAATATAATTAAACCTGAATATATTTTATAGTTTAGAATAGAGTTTGACTTTTATCTTCAATAAGTGAAGATTTCTCGTCGTTTCTAGAGGGTTAGGCTAATTTCAATTCCCCTTCTTCTAATTATTCCATTTTAGATTAATTCTCTGTATGAGAGTGGTTGCTCGTCAATTTGCTTTTGCTATTACTAACTGATATGCTGTTATCCACGTTTGAATGGTCAAATTAAATCAAATTTTATTTGATCATAAATATTTAAATTTAGGGGATTTTTTTGGGATAAATTTAAACTATAGTATATTGATAAATTGGTAAAGTCTTGCTATGTCAATAGGCCTTAAATTTTGCTATATTCAAAATACTAATTTAGTATTCCTCAGTACTTTTAATTTAATTTATTTAGCTAAATATATATCATCTTATAATAAGCATCGACTTCTTAGCAAAAACAACTTACATCATTATAGTGATCGTATATGTCTATATCAAATTCTTTAAATAACTCAAATATTTCTTCATCCTATAGGTACGCTACTATGTGTCCCACATTGTTCCCAAGCTATAAATTGCATAATTTATTAGACAATTTAGAACTAAATTTGGCAAATAAACCTATGCTTATTTTAAACTTACTTTATCAGTTAGTATTTCAATTTCATCTTTAGCAAAGTCTTACAGCAAAAAAGATCAAAGCAATGGATAATTTTTCATGTATAAAATGTAATGTAAATAACTCATTTATATCTAAATGTTATTTTTATCATTAATTTGTTTATAAAATACTTTGAAACTTATGGATTTTAGCTTAGATATATTTTTTTATAAAACATAGGTTACTGCTGTTTATATTAATATTTATAATTTGTATATATTTCATTAAATAAAAATTTAAATATAATAAAATTTATATTTCGCAAGAAATCGTAAATTAAGGCATTCATTAAAATTGATGAATTTATATATATGAAAGATGGTGCCTCAAAACTTACATTAGTAAACCTAAATTGCTTTAAGCATGGTATTTAGCGCAGGACATTATTAATTTCTTTCTCATATGATAAATATTAATCAAAATACTATAATTATAACCCAAATTAATGACCACATACTTTTATATATAAATAAAATAAAAGTTGCTGAGCTCTCTCAATTTATTCCTGTAATTTGATAAGTATTATGATTTTTAATATGATATGTTAAACTAAAATGATAATTTATATAAGATATAAAAAATTAAATTTATATATAGAGCACCGGGTTGAATGATTTAAAATCAAATAAATTTTAACATATCAGTGTTTAATACTAAAATCATACCATCAATCTTAGTCGTGACGTAGACGTATCTGAGTGAGTTGACGTGACAAATTCCGTGACGTGGTAGTCATGAAGCAGAAAACTCCAAAAAAACCATTCTCGCTATTACCTAGTCTTCTCCCAAAATCAAGATGTCATCCCAGTTTGTAACTGGGGACAGAGCTCGTGAGATCCAAATAAATAACAGAAGATGGAGAAAAACGTTAACCGGTCTCACCGCTGCTGGGAAACGAAATCCCTATCCTTTCGCTGTGATAGCTTCGGCACCCTAACCCGGTGTGGGAGAAAAATTCTTATTGTTGGCTTCAATGATTTTCGTCTTCTCACTTTCGAAGGCAGAGCGTACCTTCATCCTGCTCCCTATTACCTAGGAAACTGAACTTAAGCCAGGTAACTCATCTAATGCAGGGAAATCTTTTGATCTAGTTCACTTGAAGAGCGTGTGCTGACAGATTGAACCCCGTCGACTAGTCCCTCATGCGTTGCGCCCAGCAACCCCTTACATTCCCTCGATAGGCCTTAGTGTAGTAAAAAGCTTTATCAGAAAGTCCCAAGTGGTTGGTACCACCTAGCAATTAACTTTCTAATTTAATAATATATATAGCACCAAAAAATTTTAAAATACAAAAGTTTACGATTTCTTCTCTTGTCTTTCCATGAAATGAATTCGAGGAATATATACTACCCATATATTAAATTAATGCTTAATGAAATTTATTTTATTAAAATTTTTATAACTTAACTGATTCTACAATTGTAAACCTTATTAATATCAATTTTATTTTAATCTATTACTAAATGAAATATGGTAGACATTTTCATAATCAAATAAATTAGATAAATAAAGAGATTGCAATTTAATAAATATGAATTGTGGAAATTTTTGGATTCTCTTAATAGACTTAATGAAATTAAAGTGAATATAGATCCAGTTATTATAGAAATAGAAGAATTTTATAATTTATGCTATGATATTTACTATTTTATTTGGGAATTTTGGTAATAGAACCACAATTAATAACATTTTACGATAAAAAGATAGAATTTTACTCTAATTTTCGCTTATTTCATCACTAAGCATGATTTTCTTGAGGCTCTTTGATATCTTTTGATAGTCTACCACCCACTATACTCTACATATTTTCAGCGTATTTATTTCAATTATTATCTATATTTATAAATTATATTTATATGAAGTTAACAAAATAATATACATACTTTTAAATGTATAAATAAACAGGCTGTCCATAACCATCGTAGATGTCAACTCCATAGACCGGCATCCCCTCGATTACAGCCCCCGAAACCCTATTATTCCTTTAATTAGGAGCTGCAATACCAACTGACACTGGCATCTAGTACTAGATATATAAATACTATAGTATAAATATAAATTGATTAAAATTAGATGATAATTTTAATTAAATTATAATTAATACTAGTTATTATTGTTACCATTTGGTTAATTTTGTTGATTTCTTAATGATGCGTGCTGTGCTGCAATTCTTTCTCGTTCATTTTGCAATCTCAACAAATTTTGTGAAAATGTTTGAAGTCAATTAAAATTATTTATTATCAAAAGAAATATGATCTTTTTAAAACAAACGCTCACGATTTTCTTGTTCTACTTCTCGCAACTACCTTTATTGCTAAATAATATAACTAGAAATATTGGAAATAAATTGGTGTAAAATTTAATATTTATATTTCTGATAAATAAGCTGCGATTCTTGTTTGCGTCTGTCTATCATGATCAACGCAAGATTTAATACATTTTATGCAGATTAAAATGCCACACATGATCACAAATATTACTAAGAGGTTAGTAGAGTCAGATTAAAAAATATAATATCAATGAGTGTATATATTTAATTATATTTCATCTAATAATTTTGGAAAATTACATAAATTAATTTATAATTTTTGTACTTTAAATCAATCACACTCTATGATATTTAATTAAATAATAAAAGATGAGAGAATTTTAAGTTTTTTACACTGTCCCTGAATGCAAAACAATTTATTATCATCATTATTGTAAATACCACTGTTTAAGTCAAGTTTCAATATTTTATCCCACCTATTTTAGCTAATTTTTTATGAATTGTCGCAATCTTCATCAATTACACATTCTTGATCTTAATTGAGATTATTCTGCCAATCGTACTATTCTACTTAGCTCGCCAAAAATTTATATAAAAATGATGAAATAATGTATGTTATAATATGTATTAACATATATCAGTTAAAAAGGTTTAAATTAAGTTATTTTTTGAATAAATTATTTGAAAATTGTTGATTTTGGGGTGAAATTGTGCTGATTGAATTTGTATCTGAATCCTCACTATCTTTATTAACTTATGACATTATTATTTTCTTTTTGATTATAAATATTTATTTTGAAAAACTACCAAATTTAAAAATTATTCATCTATCTTTCAATATAAGTGAATCAAAAACCCAAAACCCTTACAGTAGTTTGATTGAGATATATATTAGTTATTTATATATTATAATAAATAGAATCAATAATAGAAAAATTTCAATTTATAAAAAATATAAGAAAAAACTGAAAACTTAAGTTTTATTTATATTTAAATTTCTATTATTTTATGTTTTGACTATACTTTATTATAATTCAACTCCAGATCAAATATTGACAAAATAATTAATTATATTTAACTTAAACGTAAAAAAACAATAATTTTTTTAATAAAAAATAATATAAAATTTTTTCTTCTATAGTTTTTTTTTATTTTTAATTATTTATACTTTCATTATCAAACTTACTTGGCAATTAAAATAAATTTAATGATTTTCAATACTTGTATAAGAAATTCAAATAAGAATGATTGTTTGAAATTATTAAATGCTTTCAAAAATATATACCAAAATAAATATATTTTTTTCTCACAACCTAAATCTTATATTAATTTTATATCACCTTAACAATCTCTATATTAAGAAAAATATAGAGAATATTGTGTTTAAATCTAGAGTTTAAATCAATTTAAATCAGAATATTTAAAAAAAGCAATTTAAAATTCTAACTCTACTAAATGCAATAACTCAGGAAGACAAAGTCCTTCGAGGGACTAGGGGGTACTGGAACGTCAGCTTTTTCGCATCACCACGGCGGTTCACATCATCGTTAAGAGCCTTTAATAGGTGGCATGAACTAAAATCAGCAATCCTCTGCGTCTTAAGCATCATCATCGAATCAGTTTGTGTCTACGGGGTCTATAGCAAGTGACGACAGAAGCTAAGGGGGCTTCTCAGGTTTAGAATAAAGTTACAAAAGACCTGTGAATTATAAACGAGGCAGATTTTAGCCTAATCTGCTGCATCCTATCTATGAAGAGGCTGCTAATATAAAATACATAAATTTAGTATATAAATTCTTTGAATTACCATGATTATTTTAGTGCTTAGGTTTCACAAATTATGGCTAAAGTATAAATTTTAATTAAAATTCTTTAAGATATTTAGGGTTATTAATGAAGACTTACTTTTAAGAAATATGATGACTATTTATTCTCCAAAAGACGTGGAATATCTGAGATTTATTACAGACAGTGAGCTGGAATTGCTGAAAGACCAGTGCTTAGAGCACATCCTCATGAATCACACAGTAGTCGCCAATTAGAATCCTCATTAGCAACTGGCCGGAGGAGTGGAAGCTAGTTCTGGTCAAAAGAATCTGTAAAATATATAATAGTAATAATTTAAGCAGAAAAGCCTTAATTAAAAAGTTTAGTCAATTTATTTACATTATACTATAATGGGGTTATTGATATAAGGGGATTTTCAAATAAAGTTTTCTAAGATATAGATAAAATAAACATAAATTTACCAATAATTTTTTTTAAATAAAAGTTAGCGATGATGCTAAATATATCATAAATTTGAATCCTGAATCAGCCTAATTGTCTACGTCAGATCAGAAAAATAAAAACTTAGCTGCCAATACAAATGAAAAGCACTTTCATTAAGAATTCAACATCAATGAATTTAAATATGGACTGGAAGGTTCTTAGTCTTCACTTAAAAGCATTGAGTAACTATTAAAATATAATTTATTATACCCTAGTTATTTTTGTATATTCCAAAATAAAAGTTTGAAAGATATCCCAGATATTAATAATAATAAACTAATTTATCATATTTTTGATAAACTATTGAGAGACAGGATTGATAAAATTGACACAATCGAACATAAAAAGTTCAAAGATCATTAGAAAGAACTTGGAGTGAGCTAGGAAACTCTTAAGGAAAGATCTATTTCAACAAAACAACATTAAAATATTGCTCATTTATAGTATTTTCTAAATAAATATATTTTAAGGTTATTAAAACATATAAAACCATATTTATATAGATGAAATCTATTATTTATTTGAAAGCTCAACCCGGAGACCAGTAATAAGAGACAATAATTGAGAAAGCTGAACATATGTTTGAAGACCTGGCTTCCTCAATGAAGCACTTGGTTATATCTGATAACGATGATCAGTAAGAATTAAATAAAGACGATTTCTTAGAGGAGCAGCCTCAGAGAATAGAAACACACAGGGAGGTTGATGCTTAACTGTAAATAAAATTTGGATTTTTATAATAATTCCTAATTATAGCTTACTATATATATGTATATAGCAATTAAAAGTGAGTTTTTCATAAAGGTATAAATTCTTTAAACAAGAAAATGAGCAATATATTTGTTTTCACTGTAAGAGCAAATAGGGAATAATTTGAACTTGAAGGAATGTTGGCTTAAAATAGAAATGATTGAGAGATTCAAAGCTAAGGCGCAGGAGTATATTTTGACCAAGCACATTTTAAACATGATTGAGTTGAACAAAAGGGAGTAGCTTGACTTCTAAGAGGACAGAATCAAAAATCTTCAACATTAATGCAGTAATTTGGTTAAACCTAATCTAATTATTATTAATAAATTTCTCAATTTCAAAGAAAGCAATCAAATAAATTATTGATTGTTAATTATAAAATACAATTGAATTAGTGAATAAATTTTAAAGAGATGATTAGAGGATAATATTGGAAAATCTAGTAACTTTAGGTCAATTCGATTTAATTATATAGAAAATCTTAACATTTGCTATAAATTATTTTCCTTTTGTATAATCAAAGAAACTGTATTTAAAATGTATAAGTTATTTAATAAATTAAATAAGACAAAAATTATATTCATGGTAACAACTTGATTTAAATAAGTTAAAATTTTAATTTAATTTTCCTTTCAATTAATTTTATATATTTAACTATTAAGACAAAATTATTAAGATTAAAGAAATATATAATATCTAGAAAGAATTATATTTAATTATAATGACTTTTTCCCTAATAAATAATACTTGCTTAATATAATGACTTTATTAAATAAATCACAAATTTCAAATATTTTTGTTGATTTTAAATCTATTAAAGTTTAACGAAGGATTCGAAGATATAAAGGCTCTCTTCTAAAGTTTCGATTAAATGCTCTCCCTCTGCCTTGAATCCCTGGAAACCATGAAACTCTTAAAGCAAAACATTTAAGAAAATGAGCACGAGAACAAGGAATATTTACTTGAAATTTGCGAGAGAATTGAGCAAAACATTAATAAGCATGAATTGGAACTCATTGAAATTAAAGATTTTATTGAGAACCGAGGAAATGCACCAGATCTTAACTAACCTAAAGACTAATTTTTATTTTATTGTTGTAAAGGACATTCAAATCCATCATTATTTGATTGTGAAACTAAGGAAAACTGCCATTTTTATGCTGTACTATATTTTATACTAACTTGATGTCGATAAAATAGAGCAAGCATTTCACATAAATGAAAGGCTAAGACTTTTAGATGACTAATTTGATGACATACCCTCTTAGTATCTCTAAGATTAAGCAATCTAAGATCAAATTCTAACACTAAATCAGTCTAAATTCTCTTTACTATAGAAAGAGTAGTAAGTTGTTGATTATAAGCAGACTATTAGAGATCAACAACATAGGTATATATTAATATTTTATCTTTTAAAAAGGCTTTAATTTGGATTATCTTATAGCAAAAAAAGGAAAAAAGTGTTATCTATGTTTAACTTCAGTAAATTCTAAAAACGACGTTTACTCTATATATTTTATCAACAATTTCAAATCCAGTAAATTTAAGAACAAATAAGATAAGCTTAAGACAAAGCACGTGACTTAGACGAAGAACTAAAAGATAACAAAGACCTAGAAAGACTTCTCGGAGATGAGACTAAGAGACTTTCCAAAAAAGGTAAATCCTCAAAGAAAAAAATCAAAAATAAAATTCAAGATTCTTAAAAGAGACAGATATTCGATGCATAAGGCAACTAGTATAATGATTAGAATATTGAGCTGCTTTAGAGTAATGTGTAGTAGTAAGAAAATCTGGATTAAGATTTGGTTGATTTAGATTCTTAAATCGCTAATTAGAGTAAGTTGAGTAGATTTCATTGTAGCATTTACAAATAAAATTTAGATAAATCCTAAATTAATTGTCGTCTACTACATTGTTTTTAATTTTCATCGTTAAACTTGAAAATTTATAGGGGAAATGAAGAAAGAATTAGAACAAAGAAAAAGAGAGATTAATCAGAACAACAGAAATCATGATTACATTTTGCAAATCTTAATTGGTTTCTCGCTTTTAGCTATGATTTTTACGATAATAAGCAAAATTGATACAAGAATCGAGGTGCCCTACATTACACAGATTAGCAATATTATATTCGAGAAATTATGGATATTTGGGGATAGCACAAAGCATATGCATATTCATGATGCTTGAAGGAAATCAATAAGTTCACATGTTAAGGGTAAGTATTGATTGTTGTTAAAATCTAGGTTTAATATTACTGAATAACAATTATTAATAAAAAATAATATATAAATAAATTTTCAATTCATTCGTTTGATCAAATATATTGATAATAATTAAGAAGAAATTTATCTTTTTTTATTATATGATTAATCTTTTAAACTTTTTTTTTCCAAGTTCAAAAAATTTGGAAAATTAAAATTTTATAAATCATTTATGATAGTATGAACATAAAACTTAATCATAAAGCTAAATTATTTATATTTTTCATAATGAATTACAAAGATCTTTTTATTATTGTAAGAATACATTGAATATGGAAAATTAATGCTAATTAGATTAATAATAATTTAAGTTGTGGCAGTTAAAATTTATCCAAACCAGAAAAAAATAGTACTTGCTCGATTAATAATTTAAATAAGCTTAACTTTTATTATTATCGGTACTCCTCGATCGTTTTTCTAGAGCGAAATAACTTCAGTTTACCTTTTTTATCAAAAGTAATTTATACCACTCACTATAAATATAAGAAAAATTTTCATTTAAGGGATACAATAGAATGGTACAGTCAATACTAAATTCCTAATTATTTAAAAATTTTCTAACGAACAATAATCATATTGTTTAAGTTTAGACATAGTTAACTGAGTCAGAATTTAAATAATTATTAATTTGATTATAAATAGTTTTTTTAATTCGAATGTAGTTAAAAAAAAATTCAAATTTAGATTCAACTATTATTACTTTCTTTAATTTAAATTTAATTATTTTCTCATGTTATTCTATAGCAATAATTTAAACTGAACCAATAAGTTAGTTTAAGATAACTCATAATACTATGGATTAATTTAAACTAATTTTGATTTTAATTTTTTATTTCATAAATTAAATTTGTTAATCATCATCAGGGCATGATTATTTGAGGAATATAAAATACTTTACTTATCATATTTATTGAGCTTAATTAATAATTATTAAAAATGATGGCAATTAAAGCACATAGAGGGCTTCGAATTAAGAATGAAGATTCAGACGAATTTCGTTTGAAGTGGAATTTTTGCGATACTCTGCGCTGATATCAGCTGTTAAGGGGTGGATACAAGGCCAGGATCAAAGTTTAAATATCTAAGACTGATTCATTGACTACACTACGACTTTAAATATACTATACCTGATATACACTAACTACAATTACTTAGCCTTATCTTATTGTTTTAGGAATCAAATCTAATATATTTTATTCACAATTTGATTAAGAAAAATTTCACTTATACTTCAAATTTTTACCTTGAAATTTTTATGCTATAATAATCATTAAAATAATCCATAATTAGATCATTGAATTTATTAAATATTCTTTATAATCCAAAATGAAGATTATTTTCAAATTGACTTATCTTAAATTTATATTTTTTTTCATAATGAAAGATAAGCTAAAATCTTTTGTTATTTTCCATCATCATTAAATAAAGAAATTAAATTGGATTGATATTATAATATCGGTATAAAAATATCCTAAGTAAAAAAGTAAATATATAGATTGGTCAAAAATTAATATTTGCTTAATTAAAAATAGTAACATCATTAAATATATAAGCTGTTTCAGAAGCTTAAGACTTATTATTTAAATTAAAACTAAATAAATGGGCAACAAATAAGATAAATGCGTTGCAACTGGAATATCTAGTGGCATTATAGGAGGTGCTGGGTTAGGTATAATGGTGGTAGGAGGTCCTATTGGAATTGTAGTAGGTGGAGCAGTAATGAGCATGGGAATAGGAGGGACAGTAAACAGTGTTTCATAAGCTAAGAATGATAAGGAAGATTTCAGTTTTGGGGAATTTGCTGGTCATTCATTGGTAAATGGAGTGGTCGGAGCTGCAACTGGAGGATTAGGAGTTGGATTTTAAGGAGCCAAAGTTGGAGTTTAAGTTGCTGTGAGTGCTGGCGGTGGATCTGTTCTTGGAGGTTGCTCTAAAATAACTACTAATCTAATTGAAAAGAAAAAGTTTCATGATGGATTATTTATATTGAGAAGTTCTAAAATTTTATCATTCAGAATGATTTTGAAGTTCAAGATAAATTACTATTATCTTTATTAATCAAAAAAACATAGTTTGATATATTCAAATAATTCAAATTATATAGGTCATTTAAAAACTCAAAACCCCCCCACCCTTAACGAGGTATTATGTGTTTTTTTGTTTTTTTTTATTAGCGGGTATACTTAGGATCTTATTATATTAGTAGAGATATTAAGTCAATTTACAGAATGAGAAATAATAATTAGCTATTTTTATGAAATGAAATATTTAAATTTACTGCTTAAGCTTAATTTAGTACAATTATTAAAATAGATTAAATCACATCAGTGCTAAATCATACAATAATTATAAAATTTTATTACTAAAATGCCTTCAACGGAATTATTACTTGTAAAGTTGTTTAGCGATTTAATTATGGTTCTTAAAAAATCCTGCAATACATTAAAATTCTTCCATGCAATTATTGACTAAATTTACTATTATAAGCTTTTAAGGTATTATGCACAGTTTTCGCTTGACTTGCGAGGAATTATAAGTCATCTCAAATTCTTCTTAAAGTAAAGCCAATATTTATAGGCGAAATAGAATTACTTTTTATACTGTAAAGAAATGAAAGGGTGGTGCTATACTTTTTTTAAAAAAGTAATCTGAACTATATTTATGATTAAATACAACGAATATTACTAGTAGCTTTAATTTTATTCACGCTGAAGAAGCTGTATAAACAATAAACACTTTTATTACTTTTCCTTGTATTAATAGAGATGTTAATATAAAAGAACATGACTAAAAAGAAATGGTCGTCATAATTTGTTTTAACTAGAATAAGTGAAGATTTAGGTTTTGAAACTTATGTAATTAATTCTCGCACTATTAGAGAGAGAGAGAGATTATTATATTGAGTTTTATAAGCTAAGAGATAAAAAAATAGATAAATTTCTTATTGTTTGTTGATAATTTATCAAATCTGTGCATAAAACTTTATTAAAGCTTATAAATAGTCAAACTTAAATGATATACTCTCTAAGGAGTTGCATGAACTTGGAAATTTTCATAGATATTTTAAGCCTAAAAACGTTATGCTAAATCTCTGAACTATAGAGGTATCGGTTATTGATAACAATAGAGCTTTAATATAGGAAATTGTTACTTTTTGCACAATTACTTATAACTTTAGGGCACTTCTCAATGAAAGTGAAATGGGATGTATATCTTAATTTCCTACAAAGCATGAAAATTAATCAATAAGTTTGGCTCAGAAAAAATTTAAAGTATGAAGATGTCTGCTGAGAAATTAAAAGTAAAGTAGAGAATATAATCAAGAAAGCTCCGAAATATCCTAAATAAGAATTAGATGACATCCTAGCCCACTAAAGAGAGTAAGCTTCAAAATATACAATAAATACAATCAGATTAAATGTTTTTGAATTAAATAAACTAAAATTCATAAAAAAAAATTCTTATAAAACCTGCATTTTCTTTCTAATAACAACAATAAGATTAACTGGGGGGAGGAAGTTTCCTGCACTTTTTAAATAAATAAAATATAATAAATTTTACATATATCTAATAAGTTTTCTATTTTTAGGACTTTATAAATATTTAGAGGATTTTAAGGTATTATAGGAAGAGTAGTTCCTGCAGTTTAGATAACATAGAATAAATCTGAGTACACTTTGACATCTCAAATACTTAAGAATAATATATATTGAATATATTCCAGATTTATATATCCATAATTTCTTAGATTACTGGTATTTTTAAGAAAAGAGATAGAACTTCGATGGTGATTAGAATTCATGCTAATAGAGATATTGAATAATCGAATTATAAATGAAGTATTATTATAACAGTGAATTATGCCCAGAAGTTCGTTGATAATTGTATAAAAAAGTATAATTTATTAAATAATTAAAAATTAAAAATAATGAGCAGGAAATTTCCCTAAAAATATTTGGCTATGAGGTAGTATCCTCCCCCCCCTAATGTATACTTTTCTTTTTGTAGTCTGATAGAGTTTTAGACGCCGAGTAATAGTAGCAGATGAACATGGAATGTGCGAGCAATAGTTTTGGAGCTATGGCCTCATCAAAGTCACATATTATATATAAAAATCATTATAAATTTTAGAAAAAATTTCAAATTTTTCACAAAATTTAATTTATCTAAAATTAACGATTTTAGCAGTTTTTAACTATATTAACAACTTATATCTAATTTATTATAATTTTATAAAGTGATTTAAAAATTATTTTGACTTTCATTTATGATTTTCATAAAAACTATTAAAGTTCAATTTATAAAATTATAATAAATTAGATATAATTTGTTAATTTATTTAAAAACTGCAAAAATCATTAATTTTAGAGAATTAAATTTTGTGAAAAAATTGAAATTTTTTGTAAAATTTATAATGATTTTTATATATAAAAAGTGACTTTGATGAGGCCATACCTCCAAAACTATTGCTCGCACATTTCATGTTTATCAGCTACTATTACTCAGCGTCAAAAAACTCTATCAGACTACAAAAAGAAAAGTATACATTAGGGGGGGGAGGATACTACCTCATAGCCAAATATTTTTTTATCTTAAACCAATGCAGGAAACTTCCTTCCCCAAATTAACTTCCTGCAAATCAAAGGACTTATAAACCTCATTAAGAGTTATGAAGGTTTAAATTCATATATATATATATATAATAATTGGTAAGATTATTTAATAACCGTCCTATTTATAAAAATATAATGATTTATTTACTTTGATTTTAATATATCAATTATATGAATTAATTTAAACTAATATCAAATGGAATATGTGATTTATATATACTTTTAAGATAATTTGAATCATAAGTTTTATCAGACCATCAATGTTTAAAAAATATTCATACAAAAGATTCAAATAAAGACACCCCAAAAATGCTAAAGAAAATATTTTTATTTTTAATATTGTAGTAATACATTTGAATTGGGAATAATAATTTAAGATAAAATAATAAATAATTAAAATCGTGGCAGTTAACTTTTTGGAAACCTAGACAAAATGGTACTGGTTCGATAGAGAATTCAAAATTAGCTGGACTTTACTCTAGGCGGCACCCCTCTATCGCATTCCCAGAACGAGATAAATTGATTTTTATTTTTTATGATTTGTGTAGTAGAATTTAATGCCAAAATAAAAATCAATTTATCTCGTTCTGGGAATGCGATAGAAGGGTGCCGCCTAGAGTAAAGTCCAGCTAATTTTAAATTCTCTATCGAACCAGTACCATTTTGTCTAGGTTTCCAAAAAGTTAACTGCCATGATTTTAATTATCTATTATTTTATCTTAAATTATTATTCCCAATTCAAATGTATTCGTACGATATTGAACACATGTTCATTAAAATTAAAGAAATATAATGAAACTATTTTTTTGAAAAATTAGAGTATAAAAATTGATATTAAACAATACAGTATTCAAATAAATGTCCGACATAAGATTTATTATTAATTTTAGATTTGTATGTTCTTTATTTGTTATGTATCGAGATGAAAATATTTTTAAAAACCTATAATTATGATTGTTAACAGCAGTTGTATGCGGAGGTGTTGCTGGCGGAGCTGGTGCTAGTATTGGTTCTGGTGTTAGTAAAGGAGGGGAAGTTTTAACATAAGCAATTGCAAAAAAGACTACAATTGCTTTATAACCGGCAACCAATGTTGCTATAAAAAGTGCTTCAGGATTTGCTACAGGAGCTATTACTAGTGGAGTTGTAACTGTTGCTTCTAATGCCATTAATATTGGGGAAATAAGCATCCAAGAACTCTGTGATTTTCTTGGAAATCCTGATAACTTTTAAGATTTCTTAGATTACTGTCAATCTTAAGATGTTGTAAATGATTAAGTTATCACATTGAAAAAGAGAGTCATTAAGAATTTGCCTTCTAAACTTGAAAATCTTAAAGCTAAATTATTGGATTTGAGAAAATAGCTTTACAGCGCAAAATCTATCTTCAAAGGAACAGGAAATTCAATTTTAACAGGAGGGATTATTGGTGGAGTTACAGCTGCTGCAATATCAACTAAACAAGAGTGCTTGAATAAACAAAAAACTACTCCTATGAATGTCGAAAATTACAAAAATGGACCATCATAGATGCCAGCTTCTGGTTAAATACCTGATAATCTCACTCCTGACTTAAATAAAAAAGAACTAACTACTTTATACAACTCTGATGTTAAAAGTATTTTGGCAAAAATATAAAAATTTAGTAGGTTGTAAAATGCATAATATACTATAAGCTTCTTTATAAATTTAATTTAATTTAAAAATTAAAATGAGTAAATTACTTTTAATCAAATGCTTGTCTAACGGGGAAAATATTGCGATTCATCATAATTCTTCACTTTGCAATATATAAATTGTTAATTGTAGTTTGACAATAAAAGAAAATTCCCACAGTTCAATATATAATTCTCATTTTTAAGAAAGAAAGAAATAATATATTGTTAATAATTAGATTCTCTTTAAATTCGTTTAAGTGGTGTTAGTTTAATACTATCAAATAGATTGTTCATCAAAGTAATAATTAATTTTATTAATGTTTTTTATTAAATAACTATCTTTTAATATATAATTTTATATAATATATATCTTTTCTTTCATAGATATTAAGCGAGTATAATCAAAATGGGGAGACTGTTAGAAATAAATCAAAAACGGATTCAAATATGATTTTGGTCTTAACCAATTCGATTATTTTTTCAAACAGTAGCTATAATGAATTAAGATTAAGTATTTGCTTATAAGACTTTAATTAACTAATCAAACATAAAAATAATTAATTTTTAATTTAATCATCTTTTCCATTTCATTTCTATTTTAGGGCATTGACTTTTTCTTCACTTCTAATGACTTTCATTGCAACCTTTTCTTGTGTGTTTTTGGTGAAAAAAAATTAGATATCCTCAGGATATCTTCCTAAAAATAAAATTAAAATTTTGAAATTTACAGTAGTAATAGCAGTAGCAGTAGCAATCGTAGCAGAATTAGTAGCAATAACAATAAATTCAGCAATAATTAATTAGCTGTTAAAATTCTTGAGAATTTCATATTTTCATCTTCCTCATCATAATATTCATCTTCATCATAACTACATTAAACAAAGAAATTTAAGATTGTTGGATTTTGTTGGAAAAATCCCAGCTAATTAATTATTGCTGAATTTATTGTTATTGCTACTAATTCTGCTACGATTGCTACTGCTACTGCTATTACTACTGTAAATTTCAAAATTTTAATTTTATTTTTAGGAAGATATCCTGAGGATATCTAATTTTTTTTCACCAAAAACACACAAGAAAAGGTTGCAATGAAAGTCATTAGAAGTGAAGAAAAAGTCAATGCCCTAAAATAGAAATGAAATGGAAAAGATGATTAAATTAAAAATTAATTATTTTTATGTTTGATTAGTTAATTAAAGTCTTATAAGCAAATACTTAATCTTAATTCATTATAGCTACTGTTTGAAAAAATAATCGAATTGGTTAAGACCAAAATCATATTTGAATCCGTTTTTGATTTATTTCTAACAGTCTCCCCATTTTGATTATACTCGCTTAATTTAGCTTATTTTAATGAATAATTTAAAAAATGTTAGTTAGTTTTATTATTTTTCATATTAAATTTGTAATCCTTAATTTCGCTTCAATGTCCTAATTTCGTATAGAAATTCATTTATTTATTAATGATTTTAAATTAATTACAATCATCTCAAAAATATTGAAAAGTCAATTTAGTGCATATTTAAATAGAAAATATAAACTTGAATGAATATGAAGTAAAAAAAGTAAAGTAAGCATTCGCTTAAATGGTGATCGTTTATTTGTTTAAATAATTATTTTAACTTTTTTTCTATAAATCTTTTCTGAAAAGAATCAAGAAATTTTAAAATATAAACTAAATACAACTCATTGAATTGAAATATTTTCAATATTTTTTAAGACTAATATCAAGATAAAATAAATATAGATAAAATATGTTTAAACTTAATTAAATTGTGAGAATTTTATTTTTTGTAAAACTATAAGTTAACAATATATTTCAAAGTGTAGGCTCCGATAAATCGCGATTCTTTGCTCGTTAGCATTCGCATTATTTAATAATATTTAACTCGATTTTGTTTGAAAATTAAATTTAATAAATTTTATATTTGAGCTTATAGCATATCATGCATTCTTCAACCTACTAAATTTTTCTATTTTTACTAATTACTCCGATTGAGAGGCCTATGGATATTGAAGTAAAAGGATTTAAGGTTGAGATTCCAGTATTCAAAACCCCAAACCCCTTAATGAGGTTTATAAGTGCTTTGATTTGTAGGGAATTTGTTAGGGGTTGGGGTTATTAATTAAATGCGAGACAAAAATAGCAAGCTTTTGGGGTCTATTTATGATGAAGAGTATATAGATTTAGTGTTTAAACTGAGATATGGATGTGATATGTATAGTGAATAAGTCAAACCAGTACTGAACTATAAGTCTATTGCACTGTTCTTAAAGCGTAGTCCATCAACAGTTCGCTCTCACTGCTTGAAAGCTGTGTAATTAAAGCAATAATAGCTGAATTCTATACCTAAGAGGAAGTCAAAGTTTCTATAGAAGCATATTGACTATCTTATTAATGAAAAAACTTTGAAGTATTGGGCTCACTTTTCTCTCTCGACTAACGAGCTATTATGTTTCATCGCCAGTTCCCTGAGTTGAAGATCTCTGCATAGACTGTTGCAAACATTTATAAACGAAACGGTATCTCTTACAAAGGTGTAAATCGTATCAAGAGAGTCATTGATTTCACTCTGCCATTTTTACAACAACAACTTAAATTATATTTATAATTAAATGCAGAGAGCCTAATAGAATAATATTAAGTTTATTCATGCTGACGAGGCTGTGTTTACATTCAACACTTTCATCTAGAAGTCTTGGTATAAGAGGCATAGCAGCATAGAAGTATATGACTAGAAAGTCAAGGTATAAACAATGGCAATTCTTGGAGTATTAGCGAGGATGCTGGTTTAGAAACTTATGTTATTCATCCTCGCTCTATTAAGACAGAGCAGTACATTAAGTTCTTAGAGCAGCTAAGAGAGAAGTACCCTGAATTAAGAGATTATACTATTCGTTGATAATCTTTCTGTTCATAAGACTAAAGAAACAAGGAAGAGTTATGAACAACTAAGAATAACACCAGTGTTCAACGCCTTACAGTCAATAGTTTAATAGAATTGAGTTCTACTGGGGTATACTAAAAAGTCATTACAAGAAATTGCTGCTATGCCACTTGATGCATG
>ARYC01004736.1:0-13742 GCA_000711775.1 Oxytricha trifallax
ATGTTATAATTGAGAAAATATTAATAAATTGATGAGAAGGTGCTTGGCGATATATTGACAGAAATTGCATCTGCTCTCTTGTCGGCTGATGTGAACATCAAATATGTGGCTAAATTAAGAGATGCAGTCAAGACTATAGTCACTCTGTAGATGTCTCAAGCAGGAGTCGCAAATATCAATATAAACAAATTAATTAATCAAATTTCATTAAAATTTAAATCAAATATATTATAGGATCATAAAAATAATCAAAAATATATAAGATGGATATTTTTCATTTCTTTTGATATTGTAACAATTTAAATATAAATATCAGAAAGTTGATTTAGCAGACTGTCGTTCAGGAACTAACAAACATGCTAGAGTCAGAGAACCGCCCCTACGAATTCAAAAAGGGCAAACCTAATGTAGTCATGTTCGTTGGTCTCCAAGGATCAGGTAAAACTACTACTTGTATTATATTTTATTAACGTCATTTGATATTGCATTACTCGTTAAATGCAATTTAAGAATTACCATAAATATAATAAAATTGTACCAAATTTGCCTATCACTACATGAGAAAAGGATGGAGAGTTGGTTTAGTTTGCGCAGATACTTTCAGAGCTGGAGCCTTATATAACTTATTTTTTTAATAAAGATCTTGTTATAATTCTAATTCATTATTAAGTATGATAAATTTAAATAAACATACCTTTTATAGTAAAACAGTATATAGATATATAATAAGCCTTCGAGCAATTAAAGATGAATGCAGCTAAGATCAAGTGCCCCTTCTTCGGTCACAAGAAAGAGACAGATCCAGTTAAAATTGCACAAGAGGGAGTGAACTTTTTCAAGGAACAGAAGTTTGAGATTATCATAGTTGATACCTCAGGTAGACATAAGCAAGAAGCAGCACTATATTTAATAAATCAACTAGTGTTTTAATAATGATATACAGGCAGTATTAATTTGTAGGGTTATAAAAGTGAAAATACACTATTCGAGGAGATGTAACAAGTTCAAGCTGCTGTAAGTCCAGATACTTCCATTTTCGTTATGGATAGTTCCATTGGTCAAGCTTGTTATGATCAAGCCACAGCTTTCAACAATAAATGAATTATAGTGAGTCTATTTTAATATATTTATTACTATTTGATATTTAAACAAGGCAATTAGAGTTGGTAGTGTTATCATCACCAAGTTAGACGGTCACGCTAAGGGTGGTGGTGCTCTCTCCGCAGTCTCAGCAACCCAATCTCCCGTGGTATTTATCGGTACAGGAGAGCACTTCGACGACCTCGAATCTTTCAACGCAAGTTCCTTCATTAAGAGACTCCTAGGTCTGGGAGATATCGGTGGACTGGTTTAGACAGTTAAGGATGCCATTCCAGAGGACAAGTAAAAGAAGATGGTGGAGAATATTCAGAAGGGAGAGTTTTCACTCAGGGACATGAGAGATCAGTTCGCAAGTGTCCTCAATATGGGACCACTCAATCAAGTGGTCAGCATGATTCCAGGTCTATCATCCAATCTTATACCTAAGGGTAGAGAAAAAGAGTCATAATTAAGAAATGTTTAAAAAAATAATTTATAAATAAAAATTATTATTTTTTAATTATCAAATTTTATATAGAAAATAAATCCAATTATCAGTTTAGTATACATAATTATTTTATCTTTCTAGGATTGTATTAAATTTAAGTCAACAGCCAGAATAAAGAGATTCCTGTGCATCATGGATTCCATGACAGACGAAGAACTCGACTGCATCAAGCCAATGAGTGACTTCCGTATCCTTAGAATCGCAAAGGGTTCTGGGTGCAGACCAGAAGAAGTAGCTTTCCTCCTAGAGGAGCACAAGAAGTTCGCAAAGATGGTCGAACAATTCGGAAAAATGAAACTTAACAATCAAACAGATTTGAAGAACCTCAATCGTAACCCCAAGCAGTTAATGCAGCAAATGTCTAAGGCCATAGACCCCAAGCTACTACAATAGATGGGAGGCATGGGCAACTTAATGAACATGATGAAAGAAATGGGTAACATGGAAGGCATGTAAGACATGATGTCCTCTATGATGGGAGGAGGAGCTGGTGGTGCTGGAGGTGCACCTGGTGGTCTAGGCGGCTTAGGTGGCCTAGCAAGTGCCTTAGGAGGCGGTGGCGGTATGCCAGATCTTAGTGCCTTAGCAGGAGCTCTTGGCCGTGGAGGCGGTGGCATGGGAATGCCCCCAGGTATGGGCGGTATGAGAAGAGGCGGTGGCGGAGGCAGAAGAAGATGAACTCCCTCCTCGAATGAATAGAATTTAAGTGGAATCAGCTCACCCTCATAAATAAAATGAACTGATAACCTATATTAACTTATTAACCATCACTTTATAAGATTATCAATTTATAAGAAAATTAAACTAAAATTCTATCTCCCTCATTAAGTATAGTTATAATTAAATTTTATTGATTTTTCAAACGAATTATTGGAATGATTAAAGTCTCCTTTATTTCAAGGATTATTCATGCCTTTTCATTCAACAAACTCAATTGAAAATTTCATCGTCATCCTTAATGTATTCTACTGTGCTTGTTCTCTTGGCTTTCTTCAGCCTTGACTTATTCTATTCTCCCGTTCCTATATTATTTTCAATTGACTGTCTCTCATTCCTTCTTTTATTTTCCATGTTGCTCTTTACTTGCTGCTATTTTTAAAGTGATTATAGATTATAATCGATTTATCTGTATTAATCTTTATTTAATATCATATAAGATATAGATATTGTGCTTTATAAAATTTTTTAAATTTAGCGATAATTATGAGTTTAAAGCTAAGAATGAGTGCTAATGAATGGAAGTTTGGATTAAGAACTGATACTATTTTTACTCATGGTCATACTATGATTTTACTGGTGCTCTTACTACTGCACCTACAACAACTGCTAAGTATTTTAAGTTAATTTCTTATTTGCCCCTATGTTGATATTGGGGTTAGGCTAAAGTGGATATTAATGTGAGAATCTTTGTTTAGAGTTCGATTATATAAACTATGTCTTTCGATTTTAAGGATTCAAATTTTTATTTGATAGTTGAGAACTGGAGATTTAATTAGCGCTATTATTAAGTAAAAACTTGCTGCTTGAAGTTTGATTTTGGTAGTTATTGTTCTAATTTTCATAAAAAGATTCCTAGGAGTAAGAGGAGTTATGTGAGATTAGTATATTGGCAGAACTTAATTGCATCTAATTGCTCGTTTTTTACTTGATAAGCATTGGGTCTAAGTTATGTACCTTCAAATGAGGTGTTATTTAAGTTGTAAAACTACCAGGCTAAAGTCCGTGACCATTGTTGGCTTATGAAAAAGTTTTACCTCCATTCCGCATACTCATAGCTTAATCAATTTTATCAAAGTTTAAATCCTCAATTTACTTGATAGAAAAAGACTGATCCTCGATGTCAATATACTTCAAATTTGAATCATTACCCTCTTACTATTATTAATTAACTTGAGTGTTTGAGAAGCTATCTTCGTCTTGATTAAAACTAAAGTCATTTGTATATTCATCTTAGGGGCTACTTGAGTTGTTATGATTATTAGCAAAACTATTCTCAGCGTTGTTAAATTGATTTGGCTAGTGATCCAAGGTTTTACTGCCCTTAGTATTTCGACTAATATTACCTATAGTCTGTTGTTAAGGATCGTTTAAAATGCTGTCTCTATCTCTGACACTGATTTGAACATTATTCGACCCAGAAGTATCATTATACATTTTATTACTATTATCATTCAGAGTTAGAGTCCCACCAATTATTCCTTCCTCCTAGCTTCTTTGGGTATTAATAGCAGATGAGTGAAAGTTTATGTTGTTTGTAGTATTGTTATTTACTAGCTATAGTTAAGGTCTCTAGGATTTTATTGGGGAAAACTTTAATGAACTGTCAGACTGCTTGTTATTTATAACTTTCATCGGCGAACTTTGATTCAGGATTTAATTATGCATATTTGCTCCGAAAAACGGGGAGCCCATCCGCACCATATCTACACTAAGGTTTTTAAGTGCTTTTTATTATTCTTTTGTTAATTGGCTCTAACTTGAGTTTTGACTTTGAAGGTTAATGTTATTAAGACTTTAATTCTGAGCAAAATATCGGCTTATCTTTTTTCTTGCCTTATCAATCTTTTAATTCACTATATAAATTAATTTTTATAAATTATTAGTAATACACTATTTCTACGTCATTCCTCGGAGAATCTTTAGGTTAATTATTAAACGAATTTTAAGTAATGAGTAACACTCCACTGTTTTATTAATTAGTTTATGACTAAGAATTCTTTTATATCCTTGCCAAAATTTAAGCACTATCTTACCGGATTACATCTTCTTTAGTTGTACTAACTTGTTATAAAAGCGGCGGAAACTCCTCAGTTTCTTCAGGTATAATCAGATCAGCTAAATTTTACTAAACTCTTGGTGGCTTACTTTATTAATTTAACCTTTGATTAGCATTATTAAAATCATAGTAAAGTAATGAGACACCGGATTTATGATCTTTAGTTAGAAATTATAGCACTGATTCCTCCTTATTTATTTCTATTCGGATTTTATTTGCACTTTAATTGAAGGAAGTCTGAGTTTTCAGTGAGATAGATTGAGAAGACTGTTTCTTTTTATATGGTTACAAGGAATGATGTTTTTATTTTTGGTGCTAAGGTGAGTTGGACAAGTTTTGTTTATTTTCCTTAAGTTGATTCGATTAACTTTGGACAGAATCCACCTTCTAATTGTTAATTAATTCTTAATTTATTCTAATGGAGTTCATTTTTGTAGTTTTCTTTTTGTTGCTGTTTTATAGCTGCTCAAGGTATGTTTTATTGTCTCCATTATGACTTCCTACAATCTGAGCAAGCTAGGTTCTACTTGAAGTTTGAGAGTTTATAAATGATTGATGGAACCTCTGCTACTACATCTATGGCTGCAGTTACTAATTGACCCTGTTAATGTTAATAGATTGATTATTTTACAAACGATTATAAGCTGTAAGGCTAGGCATTATGCTGTTTGTCATAGTGTTCTGTTGATACATTCCTTGATTGTATTTCGATTAGCGTAACTCTGGAAGCTCTGTCTTTGAACTTACTTTACTAATTGTGTCATTAGTAATTATATGCTTCAATAGGGATTAGCTATTGCCATTCTTAGTTCAACTTTTAATCTCGTTATTGTCTTCTTCTATTTTGAGCAGTAAGGAGTGAGTATTTAAGGTATCAGGGATTTAACTTCCTCCAACAATCGTTCCTGTGTATTAATCCCTGTCACTAATAATTTCTCCAGCGTTTTATATAGATAGACTGCCTTCCTATCTTTAAGCAAATTTTGATTTTCTTTGGTAAGATTTAAATTGGTTTTAGAAAAGGTACTGTGACTGATTTGCGTTTGCATTATTATTCCCAGCATTTGAGTTTCTTAGTTGAGAGCTCTGTTTGCTTGAATCCTTTTACATACTTTTCAGATTGTTAAAATTGTTTAATGTCTTATAAGGTGTTATTTATTATCCATG
The DNA here is from genome assembly GCA_000711775.1 of Oxytricha trifallax. Lineage (NCBI taxonomy): Eukaryota > Ciliophora > Spirotrichea > Sporadotrichida > Oxytrichidae > Oxytricha > Oxytricha trifallax. The sequence continues at coordinate 5,532 of ARYC01004736.1, forward strand.
AGATTCCATTCCAATCATCCCATTGCAATTACTATAATTTGTGATGCTATTTTCTTCATGAATTTCAGTTGAGCGTTCGTCAGTGATTGAAATATTGCTTTGAGATATTTAGTTAATCTTCATTTTCCTTTTTTAATATAGACTCATTCGTTTACTTGCCTAATTATTAAGTGTTTATTAAAGTTAATTGAAGATCGATGAAGGTTGTTAAGAACTATTTTATGCATAGCTAGAAGCAATAGTGTTGCCTAAGGTATTGTGGTTACTGCTGTTTCTATTTTTGGTGATTGAATTTTCTCCAGAAGTGATTTTATCAACTGCGTTGTAACTCACAGCGGGCTACTTTGCATATGGAAGTTTATCCAATGAGTGATTACTGTTTCCTCCATTAAGGGTCCCTAAGGATTATTGAAATTCATGATTCACTAAGTGGTGAGTTGGTGGATTGGAGTTTATGCCATTAGGATTATAGAATTTCTAGTATAGTCTTGAGGATCTGAATTAACTTTGCCTTGTACTTTACTAGTTAAACTAATTTGTGATTGTATTGCCTGAACTGTAGATAGTTCCTAATGATTACTTGGAAGACTCTTTGTACAACCTCTGAGTTGGTGAATTCTAAAATTTAAATTTATAATTATAAGATCTTACACTTTGATTGAAGCCTTTACTTCCAGCCATAAAACTACTCTAATTTGCTATTTTCCTGATAAGTTAATCCTGATATTTATTGGAGTATGCTTATGGAGAAAGCTCGCTTTGATTATTGTAAATGTTACTGCTAAACTAGTTGTTATTATATGTACCAGCACTTGTTTATTGCACCAGGCTTAAACCCATCTGGATATTATTCATAGCCCCACTGCTTGATGTCACAGTGTTTAAAGTACCAGTCCCAGTAACTGAATTTAATGAGGCATGTAAATTAGGGAGTTAAGTGGGATTGATAATGTTATTGTTAGTTTCTGACACAGCATATAGGTTGCTGCCCGTATTCAAGTTAGATTAATTATTGATGCCTAATGGAGGCATCTTTATTGTGCCTTTCTTCACGAATTTAGGGTTTGTTTTAATTGTAGTATCGATTGAGAACTACAGAAAGTAAGAATTAATAAAATATTTCTGATGAGATAGTAAATTAATTAAAACTGCAAAGAGATAGATCGTTGAAATAAAAGTACTTCAATTATTTAATTCTTACCTTTTTGGTTTAGTGTTTCTAAATTGATGACTTTTAATTCCCATTTCTTGACTCATTCAAGGCATTCTGTATTTCCAAGGTAGGTTAAGATAATTTACTAGTGAAAATTTGATATTTTACATATTTATCTGGTGAGAAATCTCTCTATGAAAGGGGATTGTGGTAATTAGAAGCGATACTTGAACTAGCTGCAATTTATAATATTTCATCCATATTAAAATTATGAAATTAGTTTACAAACTTTTATAATTATCAACACATTATAAATGAAATGATTTAGATTTAATGTAAAAGTTGATCGATATATGAGCTGGTTTGCATTATTCATAAATAAACTATTCGATAATTAATTATAAATTCAAATTATAACTTATCTTAATTAAAGGGTAGAAATTATATAGATTTATATAATTATCCCACATATAGTATATGTAATTATACCCCTAAATATCTTAAAACTTGAAACAAATATATTCAAAATGGACGATTTAAAAAATTTAGTTATCTAATCTCTCGAGGAGGAAGGAACTCTTAGCACGCTCAGAGCACAATTAAGAGCCAGAGTTTTTCACGCTATCGAGAATCACGCAGATACTCAGTCAAAGCAGCAAGCTGGTTTCCAGTGGTAAAACCCAACTGCTCAGCGAATCCATTATTTAATTTTATTGATATAATCATTAATTCTTTATGTTGAATCCCTTCCCCATTTTTATAAACTCTAATTACATGATAAATCATCAATTTAATACTTTTTTTTTAATTTAATTGTAAAACTAATGTATTATATTAATCCATGAGAATGAAGACTCGAAGTTAATAGCTTTGATGATAAAAGAATACCTCGAATTCTACAGAATGGAGTATACTCTCAGCACTTACATCCCAGAGGTAGCCCTCCAAAATAACGAGAGTTCAGGTCTGAGCAGAGATGAGCTCATTCACAAAAGCGGGTTACAAGGCCTCAAGTAAAACCAAAGTGATAGAAACAACCAGCCATTGCTTGTTTAAATGCTTAAGATGCTCAAAGAACCAATATTAATAATAATCATAGATATATAATAAAGGCAATAAAAATTAAATTAAATGATTATAAATTATGATATAACCAAGTTAAGTTTCATAAGATAAATAAGTAGACGATGTCATTGAGGTGATGGGTGGAAATAAAGCTCAATAATAAAACTAAAATAAAGTACAAAGCCAGGTCTCTGCCTATAATAACCCTAAATAACAATAACACAATTAGGCTGATGACATTTACTTAATAAATATTTAATTAAAACTTTTTTATAAACAATTTTCTTAAGCTTATTTAATAATTAAAAGAATTAAATAAGTATATTTATCCAATTTCTTTATTAGGTTTTGGGGTAATTCTATAAAAAAAAGCATAATTTATGGAAGTTCCAGTTATTTTTTATAATTAACTAAATATTTATAATTGAGGAGTTATTGGAAAGTGATCAAAACCCCTACAATCCTAATGAAGACTAATTCAACAACATAAAGGACGACATTATGACAAGTGGGAGTGTGGCAGGCATCGATCAAAGTATCGACACCTACAGAATGGATGAGTATGACTATATGGAAGATCTTAATTGAAAAACATCATCTTATTATATGCAATGTATTTTGTTAACAATATTTGTTTGAAAAATAAAAATATCAATAAATTCACTCATTACTCAAAATCAGTTCTTATGATAAAAGTAAATTGTTTATAATTTTTTTTAGCTGGTTTAATAATCATATTTTTTTTATTATGTATCAATAAAAACAGTCAATCAAATTTAGATCAAATTAACTATAAATTAAGTGAGTTTAACATAGCTCAACATATTCATTACTGAAGTGGGAATATGGTTTTATAAATAGCGTGTTTGGGAAGTTTATTATTTGATACTAGAAAGAAATATGAAGATTAGGTCTTATTTTTGTGCCTAATGTACCTATCATGAAAAGCAATCAAATATTTTGTTTCGAGACACATAATGATAATATATGTCTGCAAAGTATTAGATCTAAAATGTATTCTTTAAACATTACATGAACTCTTGACTTACTAAAGTAGTTCAAATTAAATAATTGAAATATATAAGAGAAAAGTAGATTTGAGAAATATATCATAATATTAAGTTTAAAATTATAAATAAGGAGTTTATATTTGTTTGAATTAAGCACACTAATGTTAATTAAATTTTAACTATTATACATTAAACATGAGTTTTTCTTACTTAAAAAAACCTAAAATATAAACCTAAGAATAATGTCTCAAAAGAATTTTATTCTGTGGTTTTGTAGTTTTGATTATCTATAACAAAAGTGAATGAGTAAAATATTCAATTATGTTATTGAATAAACAAATTTATTTGAAGTAAAAGAAGTATTTAGAAACTTAAGATTTTAAATTTTAAAAATAAATATAGATGTTGAATTTTTTATAAACGTAATGGCATGATTATAAGCAAATTCATATATTTCATTCATTCATTATATTCTAATATTGAAAAATACTGGAATATAAATAAAATTAATAGATAGGAATTTTATTATTAAATTTAATGATAGATAACTAAAAATTTTAGAAGCGCTAATTTCACTGATGCTATAAATATTTAGAGATATGTTATTTTTAAAAGTAACATACATATAAAAACAAAAGATAACTATATTGAAACTAATATCTCTACTTTTAATCAAACTAAACCCCAGAATAACAAGAATTTTAGCGACAATAAAGAGATGTTTTATAAATTCAAGCAATTTTATAAATAAAGAAAGAAAAACTATTCTGCAAAGCAACACCCTCTGTCAGGAATTGCTTAACCATTCAATATGAATAATGAAAAAATAAGCTAAATCACGATTTGTAATCACTTTGCTTCTATTGCAAAAAAAGATTTCAATGGAATTTATGGGTTACAGATATGTCCATTTTTATGTTAAAAAATTTCTATAAATGATAATAAGTTAAGTTTGCTTGATGAAAAGAGGAAGAAGAAATAAACTACGATATGAAAGGGTTCAATAATAAAACGAAGAAGATTAGATAAATCTAATTATGGGAAATTATTGCACTTAAATTGCAAAGCAGGAATACTCCTTACACCAGCATTAGTTTAAAAGAAAATTCTTAACACGAAAGAAATATTGCGGGAATCCAAATCTAACAAGTTGTGCAAATCCTTTCTAAATATTTTAGGATTAAGATAAAATACAATTGACACAGAATCAACCAGAGGATTGTTCAACTCTCTATACATTTCATAAGACCTGATTCAAAATAATATTCCCATTGAAATCTAGAGCATAGTCTTATCATTTGGCATACATCAGCATGAAAATAATTTGTCATAATAAATCGGCTCTCCCTTCTAAGTAAATATAATACTACAAACTTTTAGTACTTTGATTATATGGACTGCCTATCTTTTTTATGTGGGAATAACTTGTAATTGCAGGATCAACAAATTCTTTTAATTGAACTTTTATTATTTTGCTTTTATAGATTTATCAAATAAAAATAATAAATGTGACTAATTATCCAATTTAATAAATTAGATCAAGTAATCATTCAGCTTTAAAACACTGCAGAAATATTTAGAAAATGAGGTACCTTAATTATTAAATCAAAGCTAAGAATAATCCCTTGGTTTATTTTGACCGAAAGATCAACTCAATAATAATTACAGCCTCCCACCACTTAGAATTCTCGGTAACAATGTTATGGAAATAAGCCATCAAAATTTTAATTAGATAATAAAATGTCATTTAATCTCTTATCAAAGCAATTGGCATACCATGAAAAATTAATTAGACTATTAGCTATTAAAACCGATAGAATGCTTAAGTCTACAATCCATGAATTAAAGAAAGCAATTAGATTCATGTAGACCAGATAGACATGACTTTATATTTTGAATATTATTTATTTATATATAATTTATTTAAGAACCAATGACTAGACTCATAAACATTACAAAGTTATCAAGATTTAAGCAATCCTCTATCTTAACAATTATCCCTAACAATATGGGACTTATAAATTTATATTACATAAAGAATTAAATTAACAAAAGGCTAATGATTATTTTCAATTTTATTTTATTCCTATTTAATATTTTGTTTTAAAAATTTACTCGATTGAAATAGCAAAATTTTTATACTTTAAAATAATTTGATTTATAAATAAAATATTATGTTAGTTTGATTTTTATTTAGAGACTTTACAAGTTAAAAAATACCCACAAAAAAGCCTTTTATTGATAGTTTTCTAACATAAAAATATAAAAAATAAAATAAAATTAAAAAATATCAAATTGTACTCATCTAAAATATTCATGGCTTATTAGAAAGATTTTTTTAAAAAGGCAAAGATATTTTAATGTAGTAGGTTGAGAAGCAGTCTTAGGAAAATGTTGGGTTAAGGTAGATAAAAAATAAAGATTAACAGCCAAGAACAATAAAATGACTCTCCGAAGAACTGATGAGAAGTTGTATCATTTTATAAAAAATTACAAATAAAACACTATTTATCTCTTTATAAGTTAATTGCTAAAATGATTTAAATATAAATCAGGGGTCATTATAAAGAGAATAATAATAATTAAAAACCAACTTGCAAGATCTTAATAATTTAAAGTGCTCTCTCAGTAATCCACTGCCCAGAAAACTAACTCATTAACCTAGTAACACCCTATATTGTGAAATTGTTTAAATCAACGCAAAAGTTTGACATTTACTAATTGACTGCTCAATTAGGATCTTTGAAGGTAAAAATACATAGCTAGAGAAAATACATAACTGGAGAAATCCTGGTAGATATAAATATTGAGTTTAAGTAATGACAGGAAGGCAAAAAACTTAGGGTTAAGGCTTTAATAGTTGTCATTTAGAATGAAAATAAGTCTTGGGAGATAATTTGGACGAAATATGAGTTATTCAAGATGAAGTCGATTAGTTAAGACAAGTAAACTATATTAATTGAATTTTGCTTAATTAATATTGAGAGTAAAGTCTTAATTGAAAGTCGATAGTGTAAAATAAATTACTAAGGAAAATAAAATTGCTCTTTTTTAAAAATAAGTACAAAGTTTAAGAGAGAGAAGAAAAAAAATATAATAACATAACAAGTGAAAATTTAGATTCTACAAACTGAGAAAGACATATTATAATTTAATTGTGTAAAAAACAAAAATAGTTTTATCACATGCATTTTAATTTTATGATGGAATAGAAATTACTTAAAAATTTGGACACAAATTCTTGGCATTAGAGATATAAAGATGGAATTCTTTTAATATCAAATAATAAAAAGCGTTTAATCTAGACTTATAGTTGATGATGAATTGTATTTAGACAATATTTGATATAAAATTGGAAAGTTGATGACACTATAAACATTGAAGATTCGAGAAACTTGAAAATGAGATACTAAAAGGGCATAGAAGTTATATCAAAATCAGGTGATATATAAGACGCAATGAAATAAAACTGTCACTAAAGATATTTCCATTAGTTAAGAACAGCCAAAAACATAAAACCACCTTCTCCAGAATAGATAAATATTGAATTAAATAGAGACCCTACTGGTCAGGCAAGAGATTTCTCAATTTACCACCCAATAATAAGTGCTAGATTTGTCCCTCATAAACACTATAGCAGATTAGGGCAAGGGACAAATTAGACAGCAAAATATGGGAAGACTAGCCTTAAAATCATATCAAGTATCACTATCTTAAGCAAAGCATGGGATTTAGAAAAGACAGCAAAACTATTAGTAACAGGGAGCAAGAATGTCTTCAAGTTATGAATAATCGAAGGAAAAAGAGCATTTAATAAAATTATAGCTCTAAGTTATGATTGAGTAAGAGCATCACTAAAACAAAGTTACTTTATCAGAATATTTATAGCAATCTCTCATCTATAAACAATAATCATGCTTTGAATATAACATGAATAAATTGAGTTGGATATTGGGCATAATGATACACTAAAATAAATACTTTAATTTTTTATTATGATAGTAATAATGAAAAACTATTGCTAATTAATTTGAGAGCAATCCTTTGATGGCCTCCGATTGAAACTTAATTAAGAATAATTAGCATAATTATATTGCAGTTTCATAATCCCCACTTAATTAAAATAAGAAATTTAAGCTTAGTCAAATTAACGCTGTAGAAGTAGGTAACAAGACACACTTATAGAATGAAATAAATATTTTAAATATACAAATAAATCACCCATTTTTTGGCATTTATAGATTTTGACATTAATATTTATATAAATGATATGATACTTATTGAATAACATAAAATACATCTCATTAGACCCCTGTGCAACACATTATTTATGGAATCTTAACAATTGTATGTAGATATGTCACCCTAAGATCAATAAAAAACTAGGTATAACATAATAAATCTTCCAGCAAACTGCTTCATCATTAATATTGTAGGAATACATTTGATTTGGGAAAATGAATTAAAATTAAATTAATTAAATATTAAAATCATGGCAGTTATCAAATCCAAAGTGACTCAAAATTCAAAAATAAATGGATTCTACGGTAGATCCCTCAATTTAAGCTGGACATTACTATTGGCATTATTCCCAAATCATCCAAGGAAGCGAGATATTTTGATTTTTAGCTAACTCCCAAAAATAGTATAATGGGTTTTTCTCGCTTAGGCGATGAGATAAATACATTATATCAATAACAACCACCGTCTCATTTTTAATGCGCTATCCAGAGAGTATAATATTGTCAGGGTTTGGAGACATTTTCCAAAAGCATAACTGAAGGTAATTAATAATTAATTAATTTTAATTTTAATTCATTTTTCCCAAATCGAATGTATTCCTACAATATAGCAGTATTATTGGCAAAATTAGTATGACCCTTTGAACTCAATGTACTAACAACATAACTTACAAAATGGAAATAGTAATAATTCTGTAAATCAAAGATTAAATGATGGTCCCACTAACACTAGTTCTTAAAA
>ARYC01004737.1:0-56345 GCA_000711775.1 Oxytricha trifallax
TAACATAACTCTCTAAGCCTGAATCTTCACTTATACCAGCTAAAATTGCATGGGTGACTACCTTTACTTTTTAGTAATAAACTTCTATGTTATCATACTTCTTGTACCATGACTTATTAATAAAAGTGTTGAACGTAAACACAGCTTCATCTGCTGGTATGAACTTGATGTTATTATCAATAGCTCTCTGCATTTAATCATATATATAGTTTAAATTATTACTATAAAATGGCACTGTAAAATCAATCACTCTCTTAACTCTGCTGACAGTCTTGAAAGTAATACCGTTTCGTCTATAAATATTGGCTATAGTCTAAGGAGAGATACGCATGTCTGGAAACTTGCGATGAAACATGACAGCTCGTTAGTCAAGAGGAAAGTGAGCCCAATACTTTAATGTCTTAGAGTCACAGAGATAGTCAATATGGACCTGTGAGAACTTTTATTTCTTGCAGGATGTTTTCAAGAGCCTGAGTTATAATGTTAAACAGCTAACAAGCAATGATGGCTAACAGTTTGGGCACTCTTGTGTAGGAGTCTTGCTATGGCTGTATAATTCAACACTGGTTTGACTTAGTCTATATTAATACTTGTACCATACCGAAGCTTAAGCAGTAAATCTAAATATTACTCATCATAAATAGACCCTAGATTTCGCTAATTTCTATTTCTCATTTTGAAAATTGGCCTAATTTCTCTACTAACCCCAATAAGACCCCAACTATACCCTACAAATCAAAGCACTTATAAACCTCACTAAGGGGTTTTGGGGTTTTGAATGATGAACAAATATCATGAGAGGATATTTGACTCGCACAATCGTTTTCATTGTCATTCAGGAGGGCGAGAAACTTTATTGAGTCATTTGAGCTAAAATAAACTGGGATAATAATTGACTGAATAGTAAGGCCAAAGCAGAGAAGATGATAAAATTATACAATGTTGATTATTATTTCTATTTCTTGAATTTCATAAAATTTAGAGTAAATAATGAGGATGTACATATATCGTATAATAAGGAAATTTTAACATATACATATTGTAGTTTATATGAAAATATTTATTATTTAAAGGGATCATTCAATTAGCAGAATCATGAATAGGGTTTTAATAGTTCTTAATAAAAGGTGTTTTGCTGGAATTGCGGAAAATAAATAGGTATTTTACTTAAAATTGACATTTTGGGGTTTAAATCATTTCATAAAAATGATTTGGTTTTAGTTAAAGAGAGCAATTTAAACTCAAATTTTAATTAATAAAAAGGAGATGATAATAGATATGAGTTATTAAGTTAGCAATCAGCAAATAATAATATCCATCACCTTAACCTAAATTTATAAGGGTTATTATAAATACTTTAATTAAATATTATTTATTTTATTTTCTCAAGGCAAGATCAACATAATATGAACTAATCTTACTAAATTAATTAATAACAAAAGAAAGATATTCACTGGTCAGAGCAAGATATGAATCAACCAATTTATTAATTGTACTTAGATAAAAAATGCTTCAAAGTAATGCGAGTTAAAAGTAGCTATTAAAAAGCATACAAAATAGGTGGTTTTTATGTAGGTGGATTTATTGAGAAATTTATATCTATTTTAATAATAAGTTAATTATCAATTATTGAGGGTGCTTTGAATTACTATGAAGACAAAATCAATCATGATTTACTTTTTGATTGCATAAATAACTTTGAAAAATATAGATTTTTTTTAAAAAAGTAATAATTTTAACTAAAGGAATTACAACTTTGCTAAGTGAGGCTTTTAAATTTCTTTTTATTTTAATTATACTAACATTTGTAAGTAATTAATTAATATGCAAAATCAATTATTTCCTATAATTCCTCCTCGTAAAAATTGTAAATATTATTTGTAAATTAAAAGGAAATATATGGAAATAATAACCCCAAAACCCCTTAGTGAGGTATATAAGTGCTTTGATTAGTAGGGTAAAGTTGGGGTTTTATTAGGGTTAGTAGAGAAAACGCAAGTTTAATGAGACTTTAATATGTATTTAATGAGTATTAGTTTAATTATATCACACGAATTTTATTTGCTTGTCTTTGTTGTATCTCTTGAATCTCGCTTTCTTTAGTGGTTCGATCATATCGTCTAAGGATTGTCTTGGATATGCTGGAGCTCTTACTATTATCTTCTCTACAATCTTCTTTATTTCTTAGCAAACATCATCTTGTTTTATGTGCTTCTCAGCTAGATTTATTGATTATTTTTCATATTTTGTATTAATGTAAGCCATGCTTTCCATATCGCACTCTAATATTATTGCAGCTACTGCCCAAACATCCCACTAAATAGAGCCATTAGTCCATTTCTCTCTGATTGGGAAGTAACCTGGAGTACCAAGAACCTTTGCTAAGGTTACAATCTCTTATCTTAAGGCTCTATTAAAATCGATTACAACTACTTCTAAAGGGCAAAGGTTTAGCATAACATTTTCAGGCTTCAAATCTCTATGAACGTATCCAAGCTCGTGAAGTTCCTAAACACCCTTTACCATATTAGATAGAATATCATTCAAGTCATCTGGGTATCTGTTTTAATATAGATAATCTCGGAGAGTCATTTCAAACTTTTTTAGCCTTAGTGCGATGAAACCAAACCCTAAAATAACACCATCTAGCTTGAGCAAATTCTTGCAATCTTTTTTCTAAGCCTCTTTGTAGACATAGTCATCAACCACTATGAGTTTTGCTTTAGCAGGTACGTTTATATGTAAGTAGTTTTCAATACAACTGCTAAGGTCTATTGCATTTAGTGCAGGAATATACATGGCTCTCTCTTAAAAGCATGCTAAAAAGACATTACCAGCAGGTTGATTCATTAATTCTATTCGCTTCTGCCTCTTGAGCTTCTCCTGTCGTTCTTTTTAAGTCTCAAGATTATTAGATTTTCTTTTAGCGGGCACTAATTTCTAAGTCTCTTTATCTAAAATCAAGAACTCACTTAGGTGATGCTTCTGCATATGTTTCTTAACTTTAGCTGAGTGAGTATAAGACTTCTCACAAGTCGTGCACTAGTACCTGCCATCGACCTTATCATGCTTAAAATACACTTAGCTTTCCCAGAGTGAACCTCTTTCATATGTCTCTTCAAACTGGAATCAGTAGAGAAAAAATTTTAGCAGTCTTAGCATTCAAAAGTTTTGATCCTTTAAATCTGAAGCTGTTCCTTTTCTTCCTCAACATCTTTTATTGATGTTTAAACTTCTATTTCAGCTTTCTCTTTCATGTTTTAAAACCTATATAATAAAAACCTGTGCTTCAAATTCAAGAGCTCTTAGCTCTGCCTCCCTCTCAATATATATAACTTCTTGTTTCTTGGTTGAACCAAAGTTAAGCATTGATTGACCTGCTCCTAAAAGTGCCGCTCTACGATTTAAGTTGACCGCCATGTTTAAATTCAAATTTAAAATTCTATTATAAAGCTCTTAAAACCTCTATAGCTATAGCTGGACTATATAGGAGTTGCTACAGCATTAATGATGGTTTGATCTCACTTCTAAGACTTCATATTTATACACAGTTTATAACTATAATTTTTGTAATTTTGCACTTAATAATTTTGATTCTGGTACCAACTCAGATAAAGTTCAGGTTGTTACTGGTACAAATTAAGTTTTGAACCAGATTGGAACTTTTCCATTAAAACCTCACTGGATTAAAACTAGGTACAAATTAGTTTTGGTACTATTAAATTGGTACCAATTAAACTTAAACGAATTTAGTACCGGTACTAATTAAATTTAAACAAATTTAGTACTAATTTAATGGAACTAAATTGATAAAAATGGAGCTCCATCTCTGAAGTTTGTTACAGCTTCTGCGAACCTTCTCCACGTATCTTTACAGGGTTGACCTCCTATAAGATGCCCATATTTAATAGTAAGATTTAAAGGATAGGATCCAGAAGTCTATAAATTAAAACTTGAAATCATTAATAGGAAGAGGAACAAAGATGGAATCATTCAATGAACAAATGAAAAGGGTTGGCTCAAGAAATGATATCAAGATTCAGAAGCAAGGAGGATCTCTATCGATACCTTACTTAGCATGGTAAAATAAATTGATGTTAATCAACGATGTATACAGTTGGTCTATTCCTTCCAACGATGGAAGGTACTAAAATATCATTCTTAAAAGCAATACTCTGCGAGGAGAAGAAAGCATTTAAAAACATAGAAATCAAACTGATTGAAATACCTAACTACCCAGAGATTTCAGTCACAAATCTCTACGAGGATGAAATGAAAGATGATGAAGTGGTTATTTACCTTCCTAGCAAGAAGTAACTCTCAAATAAATTGCCTGAAAGAAACTTCATCTTTGGTGTTCTTGGTACAATCAAAGAGGATTATTTGAGAGAAATTATAGAAGAAGCTCATAAGAACGCTACTCTATTTCTCCTGAAGATTAAAAGAAGCAAGGAATACTAATAAGCGAGACGTGGCTAGCAGAGCTTAAGAAGCATCCTTATCTCTCTAGTAAACTTTGATTTATAACTTTTTAGGGAAACCTGGAATGGTATATTTCTAATGAAAGAGAATGCAAAGGTTAACAGAGAGAGAAAGTCTCAAACAATTCATTAAGTTAGCAAGAGACTTTATAATGAAGTTTAAAAGTCTGATGAAATGAACATAGATGCTGGTGCTGGTACAAAGAGAAGAAACATGGGTCCTAGTAAAGCACCAGAGGAAGAAAAGAAAGAGAAGCCGAATCCATTTAAGAGTTCGTTTGAAATGTGAAATAATTCATTCATTTAAGTCTAACACTTATTAATAAACATTCATTCTTCCTTTCCTTGAACATATCGTAGTCTAGTCTTTATCCACTCTCTTGCAACTACTCTGTATTAAGTCTACTGTGTCGATTGGTAGATCATGCATTAGGTGATACAGCAAGAGTTTCTTGTAGTGAGTCTTAATCTAACTCCAATAGAATTCGATTCCATTTAATTGAGGACTGTAAGGAACGTTATACAAAGGAGTTATCTTTAATTCTTCATAAGCTTTCTTAGATTCCTTAGTCTTATGAACTGAGAGGTTATCAACAAACAGGATGATCTCTTGATCGTTGTACTTATCTCTTAGCTTATGTAAGAACTCTATATACTGCTCTCGCTTAATAGAGCGAGGATGAATAACATAAGTTTCTAAGCCTGAATCTTCACTGATACCAGCCAAAATTGCGTGAGTGACAACCTTAACCTTTTAGTCATACACTTCTATATTATCGTACTTCTTGTACCAAGACTTATTAATAAAGGTGTTGAACGTAAACACAGCTTCATCAGCGTGTATGAACTTGATGTTATTATCAACAGACCTCTGCATTTAATCATATATATAGTTTAAATTATTACTATAAAATGGCAGAGTAAAGTCAATCACTCTCTTCACTCTATTGACAGTCTTGAAGGTAATACCATTCCTTCAATAAATATTTGCGATAGTCTATGGTGAGATACGCATGTCAGGAAACTTGCGATGAAACATCACAGCTCGCTAGTCAAGTGGGAAATGTGCCCAATACTTAAGAGTCTTAGAATCGCAGAGATATTCAATATGGTGCTAAGAGAACTTTTGTTTTCTTACAGGATGTTATCAAGAACCAGAATTGAAATGCTAAACAGCTAACAAGCAATGATACCTAACTGTTGAGGCACTCTTGCGCAGGAGCTTAGCTATAGCAGCATAATTCATAACTGGTTTGAGTTAGTCTAAATTAATACTCGCACCATACCTAAGCTTAAGCAGTAAATCTAAATATTTCTCATCATAAATAGACCCCAAAATCGCTAATTTCTATTTCTCATTTTGCAAACTGGCCTAATTTCTCTACTAACCCTAATAAAACCCCAACTTTACCCTACTAATCAAAGCACTTATAAACCTCACTAAGGGGTTTTGGGGTTTTGATTGAGGATGTGGTTCAAAATCCTTAAATTATTTACTATGATATTATAAAAACTATGTCCATTAAGGATATATCATATGATGGGGATTGACTTATTCTATGCAATAATTTTAGTTAATAATATTATTTTATATAAACATTAATCTATCTTCCTCCTTCTTCTCTATTATTATATGAAACATTGTAACTTTAGTTACGAACTAAATAGGGGGATTTCCCATATCTGGGTTGGTGCTTTTGGAGGAATTTCTAAGAATTGGTCTGTCTCAATGGTCTCGTAATCGAGATCCCAAAGGTCTATTCCTTCATCTTCTAGATCCGAATCGATGTCAAATTGGGGAACTCTAAAGACCTTAGCTCCCTTCAGGACAGCAGCAAGGGCCTTTATGTACGACATACTTTTTCTTTCAGTTCTAATTTAATAATTATATAATCTTATTCGATATCAAAGGAATTTATTATATTACTATTTTTTTTAATTTTAATTACTTTACTAATTAATTTTTAAAATTTAAATTGAAAAGTTAAAAAGTAGAATTATTGAGAATTTTAAATTAAAAAATTTCGTGAATAACTCATTAAGCAATAATTATTTAATTTAGTTTTTTCATTCTAACATTATTTTACCAATGATTTTTTTTTATTAATTAAAGATTTCTATAGTCATATCCAATATCTTTTTTTATCTAATTAATATATAAACAGCTCTGAGTTAATTTAGATATATTATATTAATTTATATATAAAAATGCAGCCATTTAAAAAGGGAAGCTATTTTCGGCTTCTCTATTCACCATTTTTAGTGTGGCTATAATAATCTCTAGTATCTATATAGATATTGCGAAAACACAAGAATATACCATTAAAAAAATAAAAGTCAATTTAGTGAATAGGATTTTACAGACTACACCTACTTGCACAATTACCTAATATTTTATTATTGTGTATAACATCATAAATTAGTTAATTGAGCATTTAAATTTGGAAGGGAAATATAGATTAAAAATATTTATGATATATGGTGCAAGGCACTTGTAATGCATGTCCTTTAAACTTGCACGAGTCCTTATGGATCTTGCTAGAGTTGCCCATATGTAGCGGCTAGAAAGCCAATAAATTATGCAGCTTAACAGTCAGGCTCAAATTCAGCTGTATCCCAGACTCAAAATTTAAATTGTGCAAATGTAGATCCACTATGTTTAGGATCTTGTGTTAGCTCAACAGGTGAGTAAAGATGCAATGCTTGCCTGAAAGGTTCCATGCCTTCGCCTTTGGGTTATTAGTATTATCCACCCACGCCATCTCGAACCCAACTGCCTAATCTTCAGATAAAAGGAATTTGTAAGCAGCAACAACAACCTACAACAAAAGCCACAACTACGCATTCTCCAACCCCCACATTAAGTTCCTAGACGACACCATCTCCTACAACCTAAAATCTCTAAACCACAAAGCCCCCTACAACTCCATTCAGTTCATAGACGACAACCCCCCTATGACTACAGTTAAACAGAGTCTTCCTCCGACAACAGGAATAAGCCTTCCACCACAGACAACAGCATAATTAGGTTTATCTACTCCCCCGATGACTACATTCTAAACATCGAATCATTTTTGGTTAATTAATTACTTTTTAAATATAGTTTTATTTTTAGAACTAAGGAATGGTGCAGTTTGTGATAGATAAAATATAAATTGTAAAGTTAAATGCTAAAGAAATTTCATTAGAAAAATGTAAAACTAGAGAAGATTATAAAATAATTTTATTATGTAAAATTCCTTCAAAAAGGGCAAAAATATCCATAATCTTGAAGTAATATTTATATAGATTCTCTTGTATTTTTATAAATAAAATATAAATTCTCGGCATTTTAATATCTGTATTATATCAATCCCTATAAAATGAATTAATAACTTTATTAACAAATTTACAAACAAGTCTAAATAAACTTTTTGTCAGAAATTTATGAGGTTTTATATTTCCCTAAACCCAAAGTCAAATCCCTATGCCAACTCCTATTGGAACAGCATCTACAAATTTAATTCATTCATATGGCAACCTTGCTCTATCGAAGGTTGTGTTAATTGTGCTATGAATACTACAACAAATAGACTTTTCATTAAATTGAATCTTAATCTTAATAATGTCTAATCTAAAATTATTCTAAAGTTAAATCAATAAATAAACCCATTTGCTTAGAGTGTGAAAGAAAATTGGTTCTATCAACTGACTCATCAGGTTATCAACAAAACATTGAAATGCCCAGAGAGCTGTGTTTGCAGTGATACTTCTAATCCATCACTCTGTACTTCTTTTACATCAACAGATAGAACCTTAGTGGCAATAGAAAATATTATATTCTAGCTCATATTTAAAATTATAATATTTATTGAGCTATTTGTGGTAATTTAGAAAAGTATCACATAATCTTATAATGGTTTTTATGTTAAAATGGGGTTCTACATTTTTTTCTTTAATTCTCTTAACCATATTTATTTTACCAATTAATATTCTATAGAATATTTTTTCTTCTCAATTTTAATGGAGGGGTTTATATATCTTTATCCAACTCCCCTACCAGAATCTTACGCAAAGAGCCTAGTATCTCAAAGTTCACTTACTGCCCTCTAGCCTCTAAAGCAGATCAAAACCTTCCCTGTGGACCAAACTGCACATTATGTAACAGTTTGAATGGTGCTTGCATCGGATGTGGGTCAGCCTTCAATTAGACTTACAATCAGACTACTTTCAAATTGGAGTATGAACCAACCTGTGGAGAGGGATGCTTAACTTGTAATTCTGCCACAAGAAGCTGTGTAAATATATAATTTAATTACTACACGTATTATCAACCAACTTCCCTATAATTCTTGAATTTATAAAAGACACTAGTCATAATAATTACATTGATCTGTAGCAGGTGTGATACTGCAAATAACTTCCTCTCTTATAAGCTTGGAAATGTGCAGAAATGCATAAATAAAAATAGAATTTGTCAACCAGAATGTAAATCTTGCGATACCACTGGATTGTCCCAAAACCCCCAAGTGCTTTAAGGGGTTTGTAATATGTGCAATACTGGTTTCTATGTAAACCCCTAGAAATCATGCAGCTTATGTGATGATCTGTGTGGCGCCTGTGCTGATTAAACTATAAAAATAGGAGACTCTAAAGTATAAGTATTTATATTATACCTTAATTGCTATTTTAATTACAGATGATGAAGTGATTTACCACTTTAATTGAATCTTAGTAGCTGAGTCTATAATCCCATTAGAACTAGAGTTATTTATATAAAAAATAAAACCTACCTTTAATTTAATGATTTTATAGAGCACATGATACTCAAATGAATAAATAAACATACTAGAGTCCATATCGACGGAGTAATCTAGATTATTACTATCAGCATTCTTGGATTTAAGTTCTCTCCTGCTCT
Source organism: Oxytricha trifallax (assembly GCA_000711775.1). NCBI lineage: Eukaryota > Ciliophora > Spirotrichea > Sporadotrichida > Oxytrichidae > Oxytricha > Oxytricha trifallax. Next base: position 9,382 of record ARYC01004737.1, read on the forward strand.
ACTCTAATTTATTGTTCTTTCTCATCATATACAGGTGAGCTTCTTCTGATCTGTTGAAGTACGAGATATCCAACAAGCGGATTATGTAAATAAATACGATTGAATGTGAATGAATTTAAACAATAGGATAATCATATGATTAATGCTCTGTAAATCATGAATACTAAGATTACTGATAACTTATTTCTCTTCATTTCTTCATACTTTTGCTGCTCTCTTTTATCATAAATAACTCCAAAGCTACAAGGTTTACTATAAATATATGTTAATCTTGCATGATAAGTGCGAAAGTTCAAAGACCAATGAATAATGTCACAGCAACAGCAAATTATTCAAAAATATTTATATATATGTAATGATGCTATATTAATAAATTTAATAATTATTTTTTAGAAATATAAATGAATAATATATTTTAAAAAATTTAAATAATATGATGCATTTATAACAGCAGACGTTTCTTGCATAGGAATAGCCTTGAAACTCTCATATTTCTATAGATTAGAATTCATGCGATTTCTTTGCGCATAAGTGGGGTCAATGCTAAAGTTAGTAAAGTGATACACTTGGCATTAAGTTTTCCCAGTAATATTATCCACTACTGATATCACTCCTGAATCATTCAAATTACAATTTTATATAGGCATAACAAGTTAAAATATGAAGCGTATGATATTCTAAATCTAAATTGAGATTTATTTATGATAAATAATCAGACATTTGATTGGTAATTTCATCGAAATAGACGCAGAGCTGTTTATAACCAGCTTTCACTAAGGTAATGTTGAATTTTATATTGATTTTAATTAGATCGGTTAAGTTATTTACTTTTACCTTCGACACCTAGATTGATGATGAATAATTATAAACATTAATTAAATAATGTAAATCGCAAATTATTAAAGAAAATGATATCAAATTCAATTAATGATAATAAATAAATTGCTATTTCGTTTTTATCTAAATGGACAAAATTAATTCATTTTTCTCATTACCCTAGAAATTCCACCAATTGTAAATTCAATAAAATTTTAATTTACTTATAGGCACAATCCAAGCAAACTATAAATATTTTCCTAAATCAAACATTTTAAATGAATAATTTATATAAATTGAAAATATATTCAATTGAATCTAATATGATTAAAATGAATCAGTAGAAGACTGACTAGATTTATCAAAGGATATGCTAATTGTACTAGGAAATATGTCCCCTTGATTTTCTGAGTTTGCACTTACAGGTGGATCCTTTACTAAAATCAGATTCAATTGACAAGATTATCCACCACATACATCTGTGCTTGGCATCTCCACTTTCAGGGTCTCTGATGAATTTAAAATCAAATATAACTATTAAAATAATTGATTCAGAATAACAAGTTGAACTTAAACTTTTTAAATACTTTGTGATTTTGGTTATTATTTATAATGATGTGGCGGAATTGGGTTCTTTGATTGAAAGCGATTAACTTCCAGAAGAATTACCAGCCTAGAATTTCATCGCCTTCGCATTCATAAAATCCGATTTATATCTAAAAGTAGTATCCAATCCACTCAGAGTACTAGACATCACTTTCTATATGCCCAAGTAAGCTTGCTGCTTCAGAGAATTGTCGTTGGAGTTAGAAGAGCCTTTATTTTCTGCTGTGATTAAAGCATCGCAGACTTTTATAATTGCTTGAGGAGTGGAGGCGTCGTAATTCTTGACAGATTTTACTTGGTCTGAGGTTGTAGAGGATTAATAAGGGAAAAGATTTAATAAAAGAGGAATCAGGATTAGAGCCTGAAGATATGGATCCTACTTGAATACTGGCTCCTAAGTTACCAGCATTACCAGTATTAGCAGAGCTAGAAGAAGAGCTAGTTCCACTAGAAGCCTCGTTAGTGCTTGCGAAGAATGAAACACTCAAATTTTATGATAGAAATAATAATTTTATTGAATCGGTAACTTTTTAATGTATAAATTTATAACATTTTTAGCATTTTAGAGATTTATATTAAGTTTAATTATTAATAAAGCTTTATTACATCAGTGTATTCAAAATTTATTTACATTACTTTTTATTTTTATTTATGGAAATAATAATCATATAAACAAAAGGGTTTATGCTTAAGTCAAATTAATTAAATCTTCTAATTCTTTGGCATTTTAATGGTTTTATTATATTTTTGGGCAAAACATTTTTTATCACTAATTTGAGTTTTTTCTCATTCTTTATTCCAAAAAGTATAGTGAGTTTATTCACAAAAAACTCCATTATGACCAATTAAATAAAATTGGCTCTCAATTTAAAATATAATTTCCAATTAATGACTCACATATCTATAAAAATTATAAGCTCGAAAAGTTATTATTTAAAAATAAAGCCTATAAAAACTTTCTAAAAGGTTTATAGAGTTTAAATAAAGGATCTGAATCATCAATACTAATCATACTCTTAAGAACTATTTTAAGTTTTTCCTTGTCCGCTTAAGTGAGAATATTTAGATTGGCTTTGTAGAGGTAAGTGACAGTTTGAAGTGATTGAACTAACATCAATTTGCTTGAATTTGTTGACGAGTCTGAAGAGGTATTAAAATAACTGTATATATGCCTAACTATTATATAAGGAATATTGTATTTTAATCATGAATCAATTTATAATAGGTACTTCATGAAGAGTCGGCATTAGAGTTCCCTGAGTTTGAAGAGGAGCTGCTGGCAGTAGAGGCAATAATAAAATTAGTGATACCAGCAAGCAAGGCTTGAGCTGCTATTTTATGTGATTTTTCATCAAATGCTTAAAGTTTATAAATACTAATTAAAAGTAATAAAATATATCATTTTTTAGGGATTCTTAAAATATTATACTGGAATTAGGATTCGAATAAATACCTATAAATATTATTCAATTCATTAAAAAATATATATCTATAAAAGAATTTGTTTAATTATTTGGTTTAAGATCCAAATGTTTAAAAAAATATAATTTTAAAATTTCTCTTTTCATCAAAATTATAATTATATTTGCAATTTATCTAAGTCTATCGAGATTATCTTTAATAAATAATAGAGATTTATTATTAAGACAATATCTTATTAGGAAAAGTTTAATTTAAGCTAACTTTAGATTTTTAAATACTTATATGGGTAATTTATAAAGTTCAATGCATATTTATAAGAATAATAAAGCCGAAATTTTATATATTTTACAATGCTGAACTAACCTAATCGATTTTCTAAGCTTAAGTGTATACATCATTCACGTTATAGAAATAAGTTTAATTGCACTGGTCTGCCATTAGCAGAAATCAGAACTGGTTTGGTGACTGTTATTTCTTGGAACATATAGTAGATCTCACCTTTCTGGCAGACTAGTTTGGTGTATATACGCACTTTGACTTGGCCCCCCTGGAGGAGGGTTCAGTTTGTATTGCTTAAATTGTGATAAGCTTGATTTCTCGAGTGTAATGAAAGTCTGCTCAATTTAGCAAGAATAAAAAATTTAAATGATTAGTGGATTTCTTTGAATTGATTTGAGATTACAATCTAAAATTAATAGAATATCTTAACTATAAATGGTTGTAAATAAAAGAGAAGATTACTTTAGTTACTCTAGTTAAGAATAAAATCACTATTTCAATAAATAAAAAGTTAATGTACATTTTCTACTTACAAAATTTAAATTCAAAAAATTATATATTAAGGGATCTAAATTAATGTTTTTAAAGAATTTTTAAAGTAAAAATTAAAAAATAACATAAAAATGCTTTAAATAATCTATAAATAATTTTTTTGAATTATGATAATTTATCTAAGTATTATTAATGAATAAGTATCTTTCCGCTTTACATTTTCACTTCTTAATTTAGCAATTAATATTTTTTAGTTAAAATAAATAAGTCCCCATAAATTTCTAAGGTATCTTTAATAGTAGCCAAAGCAGCAATGCCAAATTCATAGTTATACTAAGCAATCAATGTTTGAACAGCTTAACAAGAAAAAGTGAATACTTTATCAAAAACCAAACCTATTTGAGGTTGAATAACAAAGTTTAAAGCCTAAGAGTTTCCTAATGATTTGTATTTCATGCAAGATTTATCATGCTCAGTGGATTTTTAAAAAGTCAAATGTCTTTATAAATCAAATAACGATTTATTTTATAATAATTTTAATTTATTAAAATTGCTATGATTAATTTGTCGCTTGCTTCAATACAAATAGAAAAGACGTTATTTGGTAGTAATTTATAAGGTAAATTTTGTAAAGTATCTGCATTAGTTTGATAGTTGTCAAAATTTGCAGAATTACTATCAGTTATACTCCATTTTTCTAGAATCTGGTGATATTTGTGATTAGAGTACTATTAGAATCGCATTTCATCTTAACGAACAGATTCTTCTCATTTAAACTAATAAAACTGCCAGATTTGTCAGACTCACTCCAAATCTTTACATTCAACGGCTTTGAGTTGCTGAAATTGTTGTTATCAAAACTTTAGAGGAAACTTGTCTTGTTGAATCACTGGGATCTGAAACAGAGAAAATAATCTTGAAAGTTTTAGAGGCGACTAGTTGATTTACTTTGATCATCACGCTTTCAGTGCTTTAGAGGAAAATCTTTTTTCACCCTTTACGGAAAGACAGTTCACACCTAGTAAGGGATCGAAGCATTATTAAGTAATTGAAACATAAATTTATGGTTAAGCATCCTAATTTTGATAATAACAGTTATAATGAAGTTGATTTGCTTAGAAGTTTAACTTTAAATAATACCACTAATAAGCTAGATCTTTAGATAGCTCTGTTCCTGTTATAATTAAAATTTTCTAAATGAACTGGCATAAATATCTAGAATACTAATCAATCAATTTTCTTAAAATTGTATAGAATCAGTCAAATATTTAAATGGATCAACCAACTAATCACCTCCAATAATTTGAGCGGAAAGTGGTAGCTTAACCAATTGGATAGTGACAGTTTTAGTGATATTTTGTGGATATTCTTTCAATGGATCATAGCCAAGTAGTCTGATTATATATTCGTTTCCGTAATTCATCAACCCTGCTGAAACTGTACAACTAGTTAGTTATTATATTTCAACGAATTTAAGAGTATTGCTAAAAATTGTCATATTATTAAGGTTTAAAAATTTTGACAGTGAGTATAGTAAAATTTACTAAATTAATTAAAATTTATAAATAAATTTTAATATATTTAATAGTTTCGTTCCTCATGAGCAAATGACATTCTATCATTAATCTAGAGATCTTCTTGGTTATATCTAAACTTTAGGTTGTAGCAGTGATACTGATTTTAGGCATGAGGTTAAAGTATTGATTGTGATCAACAACATAATTCTCAAACACATCTCTCAAAATAAGTCCTTCAAAATTCAAGAACTGTATGGTAATGGTGGTTAAATTTTTTGAATTGAATATATTTGTAATTTTAAGATCAATCACAGAAGTTTTACCTTGGAACTTCACGATATCCGATTCACTAAATGATACTTCTGGGATATTTTATAGAAGTGCATTGAAATCTGTTAATTTTTAAGCCTCTGTAGGAATTAAAAATCTTCCAGTCCATAGATAAGTAGCTGTTTTACCGTAGAGACCAAAGTTCTTAGAGAGCTAATCTTGAAAGATTTAGTTTCTAGAGGGATCTGATTTGATGGCATATCAACAACGATTTATGGAACAAGAGTTTCACCTTGTGAAAAGGCAATTTAAACTCAATAATATCTATTAATAGCAAGAAAAACATCGCTATAAAGTTATTTGAATAATTTGTATATATCTCATTGAATGTTGGTAAAAACAGTAGAATCAAAAATAGTGGTGAATTGATGTGACTCCAGATTTTGCAAAATTAAATGATATCTTCATTATATTTGGATTGAAAGCCTTATTTAGAACCATAATAAATGTGGTTGCTTTTGTTATATCATCATACTTTATATAGCACTCGTGTGGATTATGGTGGCTTGTTTGAAACTTGTTGCTAAATAGCTGATAGAAAAGATGTACATAGACCACCCGGATCTGCTTTGACTAAAGTTGCTGTTAGCCTTAATTAGCCGTTCCATTCATTTAAATTTATTAATAAAATTACAGATTTTATTTAATAATAATAATAGTAATGTTATCATATTGATGTCTCTGGGGACCCCCAGTCTTAAATATATGATAATCAATAAAAGTCAAACTCTTTTGAATTATATAATAGAGTGTCTGAACTGTTGTTTCCTTCTCTCTATTTCATCAATCAGTAAAGTCATAGGTGGGTAGGAGAAGGCCAAATCTAAATTATAGGTAATTATTAAGAGACTGAAAACTAATTCATATTTAGTACTGTACTATAATCTAAGACCAATCATTAGAGTATTTTTAACCCTTGAATCCCAATGTTATAGAGAAAGACCCATTTTTATTATTTTTAATGAAGCGTGATGTGGATATAGCACAAGTTTGCAAGTTATTTGAATCACAAGTGTCACAGAAAGGCACATTGCTAATGCTAGAAGAGGCTGATCATGAAATTTATTGTCAGAAGCTAGGAGTGAAAAGCCTGTTTTACATGAGGTGCAGGTACCATACGAACCTTCGCATAGAGCACAATTTAATGGACAAGGCATACAGTCTTGAATATAAAACTTCAAAATTAAAATTCGGGGGGAGGGGAAGTTTCCTGCACTCGAGGAAGTTTCCTGCACTGTTTTTTTATTTCTGTTAAATTTAATAAATTTTACATAAATTAACAAATTTAATATTTTTATGACCTATCAAATATTAAGAGCATATTATTCATCATTGAAGTAGCTAAAGAAAATATAGTAAAACATTATATAGGCATGGTAAGAACAAGTTAAATTGAATCAGAATTACTCTTACAATTGGATGCAATATTTGAGATTACTTTAGCAAAGCAATATAAAATTTAAAAGACAGAACCAACAAATATCAGATAAAAATGTTAGAGTTTTTAGAATCTTAAGAAAGATATTGACTATTGATTAATAAATTAAAGTAATTATAACAATGAAATTAAACCTGAAGTTGGTTGATAGTTGTTATAAAGAGTAATCTAATTTAAAAAAAAATAAAAAATATAAAATTAAAAAAAGTGCAGGAAACTTCCCCCCTAAAATTTTTTTCAGATTGAAAAGATTAAAAGAGCGAATATATTTCATGTTTTCTCAAACTAAAATGAGATTTATTTGCAAACTAGTTAATATTCAAATTTTTAAATGACAAATTTGAAAGGGAAGTATATTATCTATCATTAGACTGAATTTCTGGTGGAATACTTATTCTTATATTTGCTTAAAGAATAATTATATCAAACCACAAATACTATAATAAATTAGTTGAATAATTTAAGATATTTATTCCTAAAAGTACAAAAATTTAATTTCTATGGATTTCACAGAGTACATACCTCTAGTTTCATAATATTATGAAGCAAAAAAGATTATTTACAGGAGGGAAATATAGGAGAGGCGAAAGAAATTAACGGGAAGCAAAGACAAGAATACCAATAAGCACAGAGAGTGTAATGCAAGAGATGATTAAGATAATTACAATAGAATTAATAATAATATGTATAAATTATAAATTAATAGAATTTTGAAAAAAAAACTCCAATGACTAATCACTATTTTTAAAGACATTCTTATTAAAAATCTTTTTGTGCTTACAAGCTCCAATGCAAAATTGACCTACTTTGATTCATTATATAATTGATGGAGTATTATTTAAAAAATCAATTAAATTAATAAAGTGGTTTTCTGGTTTGAATTTAGATACTTAGACAGTTGACATTTATATATAATTTCTTTAATAAGGTGTTTTATGTCTAATCTATTTTCCTAGATTTGAAAGAGGAAAAGATATATTATTTTTATTCATCTGCGCATTTCTTACAGACTGGTTAACCTTATGTCAACATTCCTCCAACTATATCACAATTTTTGCATTAAGGCGTGCATTTACGATCAGAGCACTTCATTAGATTAGTTGTAGATATTTTGTAAATTGACATTGTATTGTCTTTGCATTAAGTGCAATTTTCAATCGAATCAGCACAGTAAAAAATTATATAGAAAGGGAAATCTTTTGCTTTTATTTTATCTATTAAAAATATTTGCCCTGTTTTTTATTTGCAGGACTTTATAGTGCATCTGATTCACTTAATTACATGCAAGCTATCATTCTTTCATTTATAGGAATAGCTATTCAAAAGATAGTGCTACTTTTTTGCATATTATATGGTTCGTAGAAGCTAGACTAATACTAATTAGATGAAATCTCCAGAGAGCAGAAACAATGAATTCGTTCATATAATCTATCTATAAATTGATTATTAATTAGAGAATTAAGATTCAGATACTGACAATCCTTAAAAAGCTAAAATTCTTCTTCTCAACCTAAAATTCACATCACTCCCTAATAACGCACTAGTACAGAAGTAATATCCCTTATTATTTGGTTTAGTATCTTTGACTTTAATCATTGCAACCTGCCTTTTCGGATCTTTCATGATGGCTAAAACTTTAGATGAATCTGATAACATACAATGGACAATTAATTTTGTAATTGCAATGATAATTGACTTGGCTATAGTATAAATCATTCTTGTCACTTTTGGAGCTATGATTAATATGAAAATAGGTTCCAGTCCAGATGCTCTTGGAAGAAATATGATGTTGAATATAGGACAAAAAGTCATCAGAAGAGCCATACTTTCAGAGAATTAAGGCAATGGTATCAAGAAACACAATTCACCAAATTGCAATATCAATTAGTAGCAAGAGTAAGCTAATTAACAGCAGTAGCAATAGTGGAGAGCATGACAATAACAGCAATAGAGGTTGCAGGAATAATAGCTAATCAGATAGATGTAATAACAAAAGATGCAGTAACAATAGCAAAATTAATAATAGTGGAAACAAATTAATCAGTGAAGATTTATAGTAAGCAGAAAGATAAGCAAACAACAATTTTAGTATAAAGGAAATATCTCTAAGTAAATATGATCATTCTTGAGTTTATTCTTATTATTTCTTAATTAATCAATTATGTTTCAAGTGATTTTAAAATAAAAATATCTGTAACGTAAGTTAAAATCAATAATTCTTGTGAATGTTAGTTGATATATATTACAAATCTTATTAATTCAACATTTGATTTAAATTATCTTCAACAAATTTTTTTCAAATAATCTTTATTCACTACTAATTGCTACTTATTTCTTTGATCAACTCCATCAGATCTCCTCTGTTTTTACTGTTAATCTGCTTTTTATCATCTTTATTAGAGCATTTTAATTAAGTTAAGTCATCAATAGCACTGAAATCATGCCCTTACTCCTTCAAATACCACTCTAAATCTCTTAATGCCTCTTCTATATACTTTCTTTTAGACTTCTTAACAATATCTGCTGCACTTAATTAATAGATTTATTGAGTATTTTCATAAGAAGAATCAATAGCTTGTGATAGCAGTGAAAGAAGTGGCTATGTTATGCTTTATTGATTTTACAGTAGGTACTGAGGAAGGCGCATGCAATCTTAAAGTTGCAAGTCTCTGGAGGCTGGGGTTGAGTTTAGAGCGGCACTGAAAGTGTGATAAGTTTAATGAGATTTGTTACTTGAGGAAGTAGTCTAGATGGATTCAATATGTGATTATCGAATTTGAGTTATTTTGAGTTTTGCTTGATTGATATCTGGCTGAAATAATTACTTCTATTCTGACTCTGATACATTAATTTGCTTTTACTATTTTATTAGTCTGCCAGTTTATTACTTATTTTTAGCATTTGCTTTTTCATTTGCTTGAGTAACTTATTGCTTTACAGGAGAATTTTATATATTTTATTATTGTAAGATTGTGGATTAGGGAGCTAATTTATTCTACTTCAGAAACTAATCTCTTAGGTTTTGCTATTATTTTAAAGTAGATGTTGGTATTTCAGTCATTTCTTAATCTTCAACCTAGAAAATTGAATTTGATTCATTGCCCTTGTCAGCTTAATCAGATTCATAGTAGTATTTATCACACTTTTAAAAGCAAAACTGAAAAATAAGAAGAAAAGATTAATGTATAATAAATTGATGAACTTGAATAATTTCAGATACAATGCCAATACCAACAACTTCACCTTCGAGAGCTCTTTTATCATATTGCATTTCATTTTAGTACAGGTTTTTCTTGTTTAAATTCCATCTAAATGGATTCCCAAAACTTAATAATATATTTTAATTATTCAATACTTAATGATTTTTAATTTTATCATAAAAAATTTAAATTAGAAAATAAATGAATAATTAAAATTTACAATTATTGCTATAAATATAAATTTAAGTTTAAATTGGCAAAGTAAACTTTATAAAGGTCTTGATTTTGAGAATCAGTTAGTGATAAGTATCAGAATTTATCCAATTTCCTCAGTACTCCATCATGCTCACTCTTCACAGCCACGACTAGTTAGTTACCACTATAGATATCTCTATGTTCCAACTGATTTAATTTCCCTTTATGTTTTAAGCTTTGACTTCTCCTATTTTTGTAGCTTCTCTTGTACATTAAATTTTTAAGAGTAGTCAAAAGAGATACGATAGGCTATTGGGATGGAGATGGCTTCTGTTATAGATCCTAATTGCCACATTTTATTGGATCAAAAGTCTCTAATGTAACTTAGGTAAACTACCACATAGTTTACTTGATGAGCTAGTCTCTATCATGTATCAGTGAATAAGCGTAATTTGCTTCGCTTTACTTATCCTAACCAGTAGAATTAAGTTTTTGACTCAACAAATTTTAGAAGCTAGTTATGATGCTCTTTACATTTCATAAATATCTGTTCATGATTAGACTCTTATTAACTCTGAATCATCTTCAATTCTCTGTAAGCCTGGGATAGTATCTGATTATTGCTAAAGTAAATTTTATCAGTTTATGGAAATAGCATATCTCCGGCTTATAGGTATTTCAAGCATGAATTAATATACTCGTTATAATAGGTAGGCAGCTTCTCAATATATTTCTGATAGGCAAGCTTCCACTAGGTCTTTTTGTATACTTAGCTAACTAAATTGTAATCATTTATGCTGTTTATTAAAGGCCAGAACTCTAGAAAATTTAGAGGCATGACTTAAATGGTCATAAAGTAAGGCACATTCATTATTGTGAATTGCTGTTAGTTATCAGCCTCTTTGTTCAAATCTTAAAATATTTTGTTTCTTATAATATTAAGTAAGACAAACGGGTAGTTTTGAGTTTCCCCTTCGCAATGCACTAACCATCCAAGTAAGTTTAACCTTTCATCTGAGTAATTAAAAGGGTCTACAATTTATTAAGCAAGATCTTTTATTATTTGAGTCTCATTTATATGCAAGATCTCACTGTTTGTCTTACATAAGTCCATTTCAATTGGGGAATGCTGTAAAATGAAGCTTGGATAGGTACTACCGAAATATATCCCTCCATGATGCTTGCTCTAATTAATAAATTGCTGATTGATTAATGGTATGGTCCATCTATCCTCTCTAATAACTCTTGTGTATGCCTCTTTTAGAATTATTCTATGAGCATAATCATACTATTATTGAATTTATCCTTTTATTTTGCCTAGATTTTTGATTTTCTATGAAATATCAAAGTATAATCAAATTCTATTTTTTAAACTCTAAATCTTTCTTAAGTTCTTTCATTTGCATATCATCATAAATTTATTCACTTTAATGAGAATTTTGTTCTGTATCATTCTATAGTTTAAACATACAAGTGAATGTCAACAAATAGTTCTCAGCAATTTAAAACATCATATCCTTTAGTTAGTGAAATTCATTAATCTTTTGATAGCTACCGCCAGTTAAATTGCATAAATTATTGAGTTTTTCCTGATTCTTAACTTCTCTGAAGTTGACCACATGTATAATTTAAACTATAAGATTATTAAGATTCAATAACTTATAGTTTCTAATAATCCCACTGAAAGATTTCATCAAACATATACTTTCCTGAACTTTACTAAGAAAACTCCTCCAAGTTTTTGAATTTTGGGTTAGCTGTAAATACAATGACATTTGTGGGTTCTACTTTAGTGGTCTCTATACTGTATATTCTTTTGTCAGAGCCATATAAGAACTTATTTGAGTTTACGACTCTCATGATTTTTTTAGTGATATTGCCATATCTCCAACTAAATCCCTATAATTTCTGCTATTCATTAGTTGATTAAAGAAGTTTATGTAGGAGTGCTCACACCCAGACAACTGGATACTATCTATGTGCATTTAATGCTTGGATGCTACGTCCAGTGTTTACTGTTGTTACAAATGTGATGATTCTAGATGCTGCTGAAATTGCTATTAAGTTAGTTAATGTCATAATTATTACTTCTACTGTTGTAAGTGAGAGTGAAATTATGATGACATACCCCAGCACCCATACCTGGAATAGTTAACTACTATTGACTCTACTACTGTTACTATTAGGACTATTAAACTAGATGTGCAAGGTCGAGTGTCTAGAATAAATAGAATATATCAAACTTGAAGTCACCTTGCTGTTTACGCTTCTGAATGAATAACTCAATCGCATAAACAGCTTACTGATAGTAGGTCATGTTGCATAGCTAGGACTATTGCTCGAGTAAAGAATAGGAGTGTTGCTGATTTTATGTTGCCGATTGTGGTCTTAGATTCATTAAGGGAGATGAATCGATGATAAATGCGAACTTAATCATTTTTGTGAGAATAATTAATTAATTTCCTTACTCATCATGATAAATTAATTTGGAAAATATAATCAAATAAAATAAATAGTCATAAATTGAGTGATAATTTAAAATTAAGTTAAACTGCTTCTCTGCATTTTAAAGTCCAAATTAAATTGATATATTGGTACTTAAGTTTTATTGCTGTATTTTACTGTCAAAGTATTGAAATTTATTTTATTTTTCCCAAATAGTTACTCAGAAAAATTTACAATTAAATCGTAATTTCATCAATTTCAAGATTAATATTCTCTTTTATTATCTCCATTATTGTTAAAACTGTTACTAAGATTCAATAACCCAAATCCCTTCAGTAGTTTAATTGAATTTTTCATTGATAAAAATAGCAATTAACGCATACTTTAATAGGGGTTTATGATTTAATTATTATAAATTTAAGCGATTAAATGCGAAATTTTGAGTCATTTTGTGACAATGAGCATATAGATTTACTATTTAAGTTACTATAAGGATGTGATGATTATAGTGAATAAGTCAAATCTATTCTTAATTACACATCTATAGCAAAGCTGCTCTACAAATCTTATGCTACTGTTTTATCTTAAAGTCTATTAGATTTAAATTTAAAGAGATAGCAACTTAATTCTAAGGCTAAACAATCTTTTAAATTTTAGCAACATCACATCGATTATCTAATAAATGATAAGACTTTGAAATACTTGGCTAATTTCTCTCTCGCATAAAGAGCTGTGATGTTTTCATCGGCTTCACATCTCTGCTTAATCCATAGCTAACATTTATAAAAAGAATGGAATATTTTCCAAGAAAGTCAATCGCATTAAGAGAGTGTTCGACTTTAATGTTCCATTTTATAAGACAAATATAAATGCAGATGACATAATAACATGGCATAAAATTATGCTCATAAACGCTGATGAAGCTTTATTTACGTTTAATACTTTTTATTTCGAGGTCTTGATATAAAAGGCACAACAATTTTGATGTTTGTGACTAAAAAAATAATTTTAAAACTTAAGCTAATATTGGAGAAATCAATGAAGATAATGGCTTTGAGACATATGTTATTCATCTCACTTAATAAAGACTGAGTGATATATAAAATTCTTACAATAATTCATGGATATGTACGCTGATTAATAATTATTCTGTTTTTTGTTAACTTGTCGGTTAATAAAACTAAAGACTCAAGAAAGAAGTATGAAAGGCTGAACACAATACCTCTATTTAATGTATTTTACAGTTATCAATTCAATTCAATTGAATTGAGTTATATTGGGGCTTATTTAAAGGGTACTACAAGACACTTTTAATCTACAGCTTGATGCGTGAGTAGGGGGATTGGTGCTGTAGATTTTATAAAGATTGCAGTTAAGTGAGTCAGCAATGTGAAAACTAAAGTGTGTGTAAGAGAGAAGGGAAATTTTGTGAGTATAAATAAATCTTAGATTTAAACGAATGAGTAAGTTCACATATCCAATGAGCTTTTAAAAAAGTTTGGCTTCTCTTTCTTTTCTTCTTCTAATGGCCTGTTAGGTCCCATGGTTCTTCTCATAGAGCCCGCTCCTGGATCTATGCTCATCTCTTCTGCTTTTATAAATCTTTAAAGAGTCTTTTGCTTAGTTAATGATTTACTTGAGACTTTCTCTCTCTCTGCTTAATTTGCTACGCTCTTTCATCAAGTATAAAGCAATGCCAGGTTTTTCTATAAAGTTAGAAGTATAAGTTTAGTAGAGATGAATAGATGCTTCTGAAGTTCCTAGAGCCAGGTGTCGCTGATTTTAATTCCCTGCTTCTCTTTTTCTTCAGGAGAGATGCTATAGCGTTTCTTGTGAGGTTCTTAAATAACTTTATTTAAGTACTCAGATTCAAAGTTTTGGGACGCCAAAGAAGAAGTTTCTCTCTGGCAACTTATTAAAGAGATGCAGCTTTGAAGGAAGGCAGAGTGCAACATCTGGATCACTCATAGCATCATCATAGAGGTTTGTTACAGAAATCTCAAGGTAGTTAGGTATCTCGATCATTCTGATTTCATTAGACTTAAAAGCTTTTTTCTCTTCACTCAGTAAGGCTTTTAAGAATGAGATTTTAGTTCCATCCTAAGTCGGCAAGAACAATCCAACTATAATGGATTTATTAATCTTACTAAAGAACTTACCTTGCTAAACCAAATATCTATAAAGGTCCTCTTTACTTCGAAATTTTCCTTTCAAATCTTGAGATTAAATTCTCTTCATTGCATCATTCATAGACTCCATCTTGCTTCCTCTTTCTAGAAATGTTAATGAAATTTAAAATTATATATATATATATTCACTCTAAGCTTATAGGAAGAACCTACTAGAGGTCAGCCTGAAATAAGATTTGCTGATTAGCATGGCAAAATTTGCTCCAAATAATTATTACAAAACTTTCTTTATTAAATTGCTTCTAATAATGTTTAAATAATTTAGGAGAAACTCCAAATTAAGTTCGAACTATTTTAGGGGTTTAATTTTATGGCTAATTAGGAAGATATTAAATTAAAAAATGATATTAGCTTTACCTCTAATAAATTAAGCTCAAACTTAATTTGGAGTTTTTCCTAGAGAAACAAAATTATTTTTTAAGCTTTTTAATTTACTTAAATGATAAATACTTTCATAAAATATATCATCTTACAGACTTTTATGATGCTTCATTTTTCTCACCTCTCACCAAAGAATTTATCAAAGTATCTTAAACTCTTTTAATATAATACCTTGCTTGATTTTATCATTATTATAATAAAATCTTTCATCATACTAAAATGTCTGCTAACTAACATCTTAAGAAGGTAGGCAATACTTGAGTTAAGCCAATAAAAATTACCATTCCAACAACCCAAAAAAGTAGAGACAAGAGACCCTTGTACTCTTTGGGAGTCTACTTTTGACAACATTTAATTTGTGTACCTTTGAAATACAAATCTAAAGGAAATTGCCAAAGAGAAAGAACAAGTAGTGGGAGAGGTAAAGTAGCTCTCGATTGATCATTAAATTTTACCAACCAATGTGGAGTATTAATGCAAAGACTGCTAATAATTATTCCTTTACAAAACAACTAATAATAGACACTTGAAGGATATCAATGATATACCTAAGTTATGTCTAAAGCATTAAAAAAGGATGGAAAGTATATTTGTGTGATTTGTGAGAAGCTTTATTCTCATTCAAGAGACCTTAAAGTGCATTTTAAGAAAAAACACAATCAAAATTTTGTGTTCCTTCATGAAGAGACAGGAAAAAGATTCCAATAAAAAAGGATATCAAGAAACCCAGCAGAGTCTCTAAGGGTTGAGATATAGAAGCAAATCAAAATGAAGAAGGCAGTCAAAAAAGTTCCTGTATCTGAGATTGATAAAATTTTGGTAAAAATAGAGGCTATAAAGTTACCAATATTAGAAATAATTGACATGGATTCTCACCAAGAAAACTATCTCACTCTTGAGGATAAAATAGAGAGAGAGAGTCATCAAGGACGACAAATATGCCTACAAAATTTATCCTTTCAAATATTTCCCTGCTGATGACAATTTATAAATGGAACTTGCAAATGAGTTTTATACTCTTTAAAAGGCAAAGTAGAAAGAATGCAGGCATTTAATTTAGTTAGATGCGATACTCTGAAGAAGAGATCATGTAGTTTTTAGGCTACCTCTCTTATAATTAACCTACAGAGAATTTCTATCTGACAGTTGATGTCAAAGATAAATTGGTTAGATTGTGCAACAGATAGTACAGAGAATCGAAGAGCTTCACAAACTCTGTTATGTTTACAGAATCAAAGGTTGAAAACAATATGCTAGGCATTAAACCTATGAGAGTATGCATTATCGATTACAATAGAGCTCAGACAGTGCAAGCCTCCACTTTAGGAAATGTATTAGGAGCTCAAGGATAATTCCCAGAGCGAGAAAATTGGAGAGAAGTAAACTCTGCTTAGGATATATTGACATTAGCAGTAATAATAATAAAGAATGACAGCGCTTCTCTATTAAATTATTATCAAGCCATGCAAGGAAAACTAAGTGATTAAAGAGACAATAAAATATCACCTTAAGAGATAGAGCTCAAATAACTTACACATAACTCAAAGCTTATGTTTGAGTGAAATATTTATTATTCTCGCTTGTTATATCGCTTAATTACTAATAATTAAACCATAGACCCCAACATAAACCTTCATAAACCCAAATAAAGCATGCGTTAATTGCCCTAATATATCAATCAAACTACTGAAGATGTACTTGGGTTTTGATTATAGAGACTAAATATTGATTATTCTCATTTAACTTTTTTAATTAAAGAAGTTAGAAAATTGAAAAAATAATAAAGATAGTGGGAAAAATAATAAGATATTTTTTAGAGACAATTTTAGAATGAATTAACATATGATATACTTATTTTAACTTACTCATTAATTACATGATGATTGGGATAACTAAGAAAACTAAGAAAATTAAAAAAGTTAATTGAAGTCATCTTCTGTTAATATAACCTCGTGATTTAGCAAGTATAAGAGGGAGAATAAAATGAAATAATTTAGAGTCAAGAAAAAATTAACCAATATAATGACTTTTTATTATTTCATCACCTCTCACTATCTTTTATTTATTATTTTTAAAATGCGGGCAATAGTAAAAGAACATCATAATCTCATCATTTTTATTGAAATAATTGCTCAGTAAAGAATGTAATAACAACACCAAATCCTTAGAAGCATCCTAAAGTCTTATTTGAAATGACACAGCTGTATGTAGGAGGCAATTTCACAGCTCTAAGAATTGCAAATTTTTAATCATTTGAGAAGAGCTGTATGTTAATAATCAGTTTCACTGGGCTCTTTGATATCTGAAATAGAAAGTTTTTAACAATTTGCAAATTAGATTTCCTAGCTTTGACAATTTAACTTTCATTTATCGAATGCTGTACTTGCTACTCTTATGAAAGTGGGGAGATTCTTGCAAAAGATGGAGAGACTGTTGCCAAAGATTGGTAGAAATTACTCTTCATTTCCTCTCGTGATATTGTTTTATTATTAAATTTAAGTGAAATGAAGCTCTCATGAAGAGTTTCCAGGTCTGATTTTTGGGCAGGTGACCTATACTAAAGCCTTTCAGCTGATCGATTAAAAACAATATTAAAATTCTTTATTAAATATCTGTAGAATAAACCTGAATCTAAATTAATTCACATATAATCTCGATTTTACCTTTAAGCTCTTTATAATATTATTGATGAGACGGGGTAATCACTGATTTGTTGTCACTTTCATTTTTGATAAATTGATAATTGATATCTTTGCGAGGTGACTGGTGAGCATTTATTAATTTTATTTCTTATAATTCAAGGCCAATTATTATGACAATTTTAATAATAAAACACTATTAATTTGAGCAGATTAATTAAGAGCTGCATTTTAATATCTACCATGTGCATAAGGTAAGGACGGCTTCCTTCCTAGTATTACTGACTTAATGAGAAGGATAGGAATTATGATATCTCTATAACTGGCTTTAAGCATTAAAGCTTTATTATTACAGACACAGAATTGATTCAGAATTTCAACTTCAAACTAGGACTACAGCAGCACCAAAATAGTGGCAGGTAAGTTATTTAAAGAAATTGTGGGAAATTAAATATAATTATTGTAATTTTAGGAGATACTTATGAATTACCTAATGGATATAAGTATGAATCAAATGAAGCAAGATCATATATTAAACACAAAAATTCTCAAAAAAGTAGAAAATTTCAAAGAAAATAAGCATGTCTGAATTTCAAACTAATATAGTTAACGTTAGCCATTTTTGATATGTAATATATCAAATTAGAAAAAAATTTTAATATTCAAATCTAATATTGGAATATTATGCCTGCATTAGTGAATTCTGTTATTGCTAAGCTAAATCAAATGATTCTGTTAAATTGGCGGTATGCACTAAATTTGATTTTGCACTTAAGGGATCTGTTGCTGTATTTAATTTTGAGCTAAGATATTATTAAGTAGGTATCTATTGGTTAGTGCTGCCTTAAAGATTCATGCTTGACTATGCTGGTGGAACAGACTACTGATTAGTACTAACTGAATTTGATGATTAACCAAGGTTCTATGAAGAAGGATTATTATTCAAAAAACCACCAACATTAATATCTTGTCCCTATAAAGAAGTTTAAAATATACAATCTTTGAATTCTATTTTTATTATTATTGATGAGTTTTATATTTTATCTTAAGTCTTGATGTTTCCAATGACATTATTCTGTTTCCAGAGACGGAATAATTTGAGATTTGCGAAACTGAAGGTGAAGCTTGTGATGATTCCATTTTAAATTAACGTAATATTATTAAGTTTAAAAGTAATTATAATTCTTTCATTAAAATACTTAAAGCATGTGGGATATTGTACTGTCTTTTCTTAACTATCACTATAAAATTATCATAATATTAGTATGCATATTTTAAATAATAAGTTGGGAGATATAATTAATTAGAAAATGTCACCCAATTATAATGAAGTATCTGATTATTAGTTATTAAACGAATTAGTTTTTCATAATTAAATCTTTTTAAACAAAATATTTGTTTATAACAACTATTTATTCAAATAATTAATTAGAAATAATCTACATTGTGTAAAAATGATCATGTATCACTATAAGAATGTTTTTCATTAAAACACTTTAACAAAATTCTTAAACATTCATTAAGAGCACTCAAAACACACAAATCATATTTAGAATGATTTGTAGAAGTAAAATAATCAAAAGATTTAAGTAACTAGCTAATGCAATGTTTATGAATAAAATCTGAAACACAGAGCAAACCTGCTCCTCACATTTAGAACAACTTATCAATTAAACATATTGCGAAGAAATTAGTGGTAGCAGTCGCTGAGTTAATCCAACAGACATTATCAATGCTAATATGAAAACTTAATAAATTCATACTTTCTTTAATTTATATTGAGAATATGATATGAAAGACTGTTTTTAAGATAAATATAAATAAGTCTCAACCCTTAAGTGATTATCCTTCAGAAAATGGTATTCTTAAACTAGAAATATTCAAGAGAAACAAAAGTATTTGTAGTCTTAATTCCTACAGAAAAAGCTAATTTATGAAAATTAAAAGTAAACTCTTAAATTATCATTATATTTAAACACTGTTGAAATGATTGAATATTATTTTAATTGTGAAGTCATCATAAATTTAATAGCACTTTCCCCTAAATTCTTATTTTATTTGTATTAGTAATAATTTGATTAATACATACAAAATAATTCACTCCCCTTTTTTATTTTAAAAAATCATATTAAAGCAATGATATAATATTTTAAATCTTGCTCATTTGTTAATAATGAGGGGCAGTATTTTTTTAAAAAATAATAAAAATGCCATATTGTAATTTTATTTGGTTTATTCAACTCATTTTAGTTAATCAATTAGAAATTAAAAATAAGCTAAAGCTTAACTTGGATATATTGATGATGATGATTAACGAGTTATACTCAAAATTAAAATTTATCAATTCACTGTTTAATACTAAAATCAAACCATCAATTTTAGTCGTGACGTAGACGTATCTGAAGTGAGTTTACGTGGCAATGAATGACGTGGCAAGTCGTGAACTAGAAAACTCCGAAAAACCACCTCGCCCCCCATTCCACATCTCCCTGAACCGATATGCATACGAGATAAGAGCCTAGCGAACTAGGAGTATCCTCCGCAGAGCTCGCAGAGATCTGCTTCCTGTAAAAAACTAAAGGGGAGTCTGGAGAAAACGCTTACCAGGTTCCACCACTGCTGAGATAGTAGTCTCTGTCCTTTCGCTGTGGTAGCCTCATTAACCCGACCTGGTGTGGGAGAAAAATCATTATCGTTGGCTTCTATGGTTCTCATCGTCTCACTTTTGAATGTTGAGCACCACCTTCATCTTGCTCCCTATTACCTAGGAAGCTAAACTCACTCCAGGTAGCTCATCTAATGCAGAGAAATCCTTAGCGTGCAGACGACTCGAGGAGTCTAGGATCTGACAGATTGAACCCCGCCGACTGGCCCCTAATGCGGTGAACCCAGCAACCCCCTTCCTACCCTCAGCAGGCCTTAGTGTAGTAGAAAGCTCTATTAGAAGTCTCCAGCCGCGGGCCCCCGTGGGTCACCTTATCCATATAACTTTCTAATTTATTAATACTTGGATATATTAAAATTATAGTATTAAACTTTAATTTAATATGAATATAATTAGTACATTGAACGAAAGTTAAATTTTCAAATAACAATATATCTATTAAATTACTCCATAAATACTAAAATAAAGAATAATTTCATATTTAATCAACTATCATATTCATTCATTAAATTATGTTGCTAATATTTTATATACTTTTTAATTTAATTTCACGGGATAAATTGTATATTACATATAAAATTACTTTTTAATTTATAAAGAATGATTTATATAGTTATTTTATGACAATGCAATTAAGCATTAAGAATTGCATGAAGTACCTCAATTTTATGATAACAGCAATTTAAGAATTGAAGATAAAAGTACTTTGCTAAATGCTTAAGTAAGATTAATTAAACTCAGAGCAGTGTAGAAAATATGATGACCTTAAATTAAGATTCTTAAGGATCTTTTGTTAATGATACTTCTACAATGAATAACTTGTTTTATTGGCATTAATAATAAAAATCTTATTTTATCAATTTTTTATTTAAGAACAGCAATTATTAACCAGAACAAGAGGTTAAATTAAAGAGATATATAGGTCAAACTCAAAAGATAAGAAAGTTTTAAGAAATAAGGGTAAAAATACATAAAAATCCTTAGTTGAGCACTCCTCTGAGTACGTCACTTAAAGGCTCTGTCCAACAACAATTAAGACTCAAAGTTAACTTTAAGTTAGAGCTAAAATTAAATTTATTAAGATAAGCAAACATAGGGGATACCCAGGATATAAAGTGCTCTCGATGATATTTAATAAAATTTGAATAGCAACTGTCAATCATAAATATTTTTAGTCGGAAAATAACGAGAACTGAGAATCGGCTGAGTTTTATACTAATTAAAACTTTAGGATTTAGCATACTTCGACATTGAGAGACTCCAATTAAGATTAAATACTCAAAATTGGTAGAAATATAATTCAAGAAAGTAATAGCCAATCCAAAGTAAAGACATTGCGATTTTAATTTTTGATATCACATATTGATTGACAGGAAACTTTAAAATAAGAGCTTAGAGAATAAAATGACAATTTTCAAAAGTATATGGGTTAATATTAAGATAGCAACTAAATCAAAAAATAGACATTATCAAACTGCAAAATGACTTCAATGCATGCTAACAAAGATTAAAAGATAAGAAAAAAGAGTTGATTGATTTGAAAGTTTAAAATAATGCATTTAGCGAGACTTATTAAAGAGAGAAAGAAAAGTTTGAAAGAAAAGTATATAATTACAGTGAAAAGTATAAGTAAATGTAATAAACTTAGCGTCTGAGGAACAAGTAGGATAGTTGCCGATTGTGGTCTTAGATTCATTAAGGGAGATGAATCGATGATATATGGGAAATTAATAATTTTTGTGATAACAATTTATTAATTTCCTTACTCATCATGATAAATTAATTTGGAAAATATAATCAAATAAAATAAATAGTCATAAATTGAGTGATAATTTAAAATTAAGTTAAACTGATTCTCAACATTTAAAGTCAAAATTAAATAGATATATTAGTACTTAAGTTTTATTACTGTATTTTACTGTCAAAGTATAGAAATTTATATAATTTTTCCCAAATAGTTACTTAGAAAAGTTTACAATTAAATCGTAATTTCATCAATTTCTAGATTAATATTCTCTTTTATTATCTCCATTATTGTTAAATCTCTTATTAAGATTGCTATTGCCGCCATTAGCATCTTCTTCTAAATCAAAAATAGCATCTTAATCTTATTAATCCTATATCATATTTTAAAGCGTTTGTCTAGCAGCAATATTTAATTCATCATCGCTCTACTGCCAAGCAAGGAATTGATTCCTCTCACTCTGCAGTCTATTTATAATCTCACTATTTCTGTGATTTTACAATATGGGAAGCATACATAGTGGACATGTAAAGTTCAAGAATACCCATCCTTAAAGACATTCATTATGAAAATATGCACTTCATTGCATTTCAACTTCACTACTTTCTCTTAAAGTTTGAAGTCATTCAGGCATATAGATAACTATTGAGAGAGTAATTTATCTTCAGACTGGTACTTGCCTTTTAGAGTGTTTATAGTGGATAGATTAAGCTGTCTTTCCTTGGTAAAGATAGAGGGTTATCACTGCTGCTCTTATTAAAGTTTTAGATAGGCATTATTTATTACGTAGAGGTTATTCGACTATATTCCGACTATTTACGATTATAACTAGCGGCGTTGTTAATTCTTTGGATTTATATTGTTTACAATCTAAGTTAATAATAAATAAATAAAATTGAGAAGAGGAATGGGAATCTAAATTCTTTCCATTTCTTGTGAAATTAAAATAATCTCATTTTTTAATCATTTAGCCCCTTTGCCCTCGGACTTCAGAATTAACCTAAGCATGTATCGAATTACAACAACATTTATACATGCACAAAATTATCACACAAGGGGAGCATATCAAACACATAAAGAGTATAAGACATCTTTAGGCAATCATGAATAGAATGCGATAGAACATAGTAAACCATATGTAAACTACTATACTTCCACTTAGGCTCCTGATTACATGCTTATTTCTTTATGGGAGATCGGCACTGTAATAGTAGGGCGTGTCGTTTAGGAAGCGAATGACTTTTGGGAGCTGGAAGAGAGTAAAAATTATAGAATAAAGCATGAAAAGCACAAAAAATAGCCCATAGAGTTTATTGAAACAGTGTGACTTCAAAATTTTATACTTCAAATGAAATAAGACACAAGTGATGCTAAATTATTTTTTTAATTGTTATAGGTTTCATTTATTCCATTTTTTAACAATTTTTATTCCTTTAAAGAGCTTAACTAACAGAATTATTTAAATATAAAATTGTGGCTTTTTAACTTAATTGAACGTCTGAAGTGGATTGCCTAATTGAAAATGATAGTGACTGATTCAAGTTTATACTTAATTTAATTAGAAAATTTTATCGAACTTTTCAAATTAAAACCCTTAAAATTTTCAATATAAATTGTAAAGTTAACTCTGCCTGGAAAATTGTTAATATTTTCGTTAGCAATATTATTATTTGAATTGCTATTATTGTTATTTATTAGTGATTATTATTGCTCTCATTTACTTTGAAAAAGCATCTGAATATCTAAATGTAAGTTTGATTCATTGCAAGAACTAACAGATAAAGTAAGAATGCTTAAACTTAAATTGTATAAGAAATCCATCATATAAATTTTATTAATTAGACTTTTCATTCAAATTGATTTTAATTCTTAATTAAAAGCGACAATTTATTTTATTTAGTTATTACAATTAATTATAATGCTTCAATGATAAATAAAACCATTTCCACAATAGTTTCTTTGCAGGGATGTATAGCCAAGATAGTAATTTCTGCACACAGAATATAAATTACACATATAACTCTACAGGCCAGGTTGAAATAGTCAGTTGATTTTGTTTGAAATGAGTTTATTCTTTACATTTTAACTTTTATAAATTACACGATTTTATTAATATAGTGTAATTACAATTAACCTTTCGAAAATAATATTACAAAGTTTAATAATAAAATAGAAATTTCAAAATCATAAGAATTTAGTAATATTAGTTAGTTAATGAGTAATCTCAAATTAAATTTAACACATCATTGTTTAATATTAAAATTAAACCATCAATCTTAGTCGTGACGTAGACATATCTGAGTTAGTCGACATGTCAATTCGTGACGTATTACGTCGTGAAGACAAAAAAACTCCGAAAAACCACCCCGCTCCCCATTCCACATCACTCCAAACCGAGATGCATCCGAATTAAGAGCCCTAGTGCTGGGTGCATTTCTGCATCATCAGCGTGGGAGTACTTCCCCGCAGAGCTCGCTGAGCTCTGCTTCATATAAACAATTAAAAAGGGGGTAGTGAAAACTCTTACCAAGTCCCACCGCTGCTGAGAATGTAGTCTCTGTCCTTTCGCTGTGGTAGCCTCATAACCAAACTTGGTGTGGGAGAAAATATCTTATCTTTAGTAATATTAAATTGAGAATTATCTAAATTAAAATGTATATTTCTCGATAATTGATGTGAGTTTGCCGCTAATATTTTAATATTCAATATTTAGTAGGAAAAAAACTGACAGGTTTAGCTCAAGAAATTAACACAAATTATCTGTTCAGAGAAATAATTATGATTTAATCTCTGTCAACTAAATTGTAGATAGCATTAAGTGCATCCACATACACCAGAACACTAAGTATTTCTATAATTATGTTTTATTTATTAAATTCTATTCAGTAATTTTAAGACAAAGGCTAAATTTATCGAAACTGTTCATGGTTTTTTGTTGTCAAACTTTAAATGATATACTTATAAACTTCATAAAAAACTGCATTAAAAAAATTTAAGTTAAAGCTATATTATACTTATATAAGCTTGGACTGTTTTTCATAAATTTATACTGTGATTTGATAATTTTTCATTAATTTAAATTAAAAATGTTTCCTTTAAGAATCAAAATAAAAATAATTATTTTTGTAGTTAAACTAACTAGCTATATATGTGTTTATTACCAAGGATCTTATAAAATTCTATGGAGCACTCATCATATTTGAGGGTTCCTTATTCATATTCTAAAATGCATTATATGATTAGTAAATCTATTCTTATTGTAAGAAACCTTATGATTAATTGTTGCAAAATTATTAAGATGACTAGTTCAAATTTCTTGTATTAGATTTGATGTGCCCACTCAAATTATTACTGGTTTAATTTTTTCTTAAGAACCACTATTTAATGTGATCGTGATGACAACAGTGATGGCAAATACTGCAAACAAACATCAGCCCTCTTAAGTTTAAAATACAAATTGTGCATATTATATTAACTTAGTCACAGCTTTAGCAAGTCTCGGCTCCTAAATTATTTAGAAAAAGTTATTGATGTTTTGGTTGATTTTAAACTTTCTCACAGAAATAACCAAGACTATTCTCAGAAAAAGGAAGATAGTCCTTTATTGTTAGGGCTTAAGAGTAAATGACTAATCAAGCTTGAAGCATCTTCCTTGTTCTTAGAGATGATTTTAAGCTTTAATTTATCTACAAGTTCTAATGGTATTTTTTGAGAGTGTCTCGGATTTAGCGAATATCTTGCATAATTTAATTGAAATAAAAGTGAAGCCCCAGTTTAGCAATAGTTCTGAGTATTTTTTCATATACAAAAGCACAGTTTATTAGAATAAGTTAATATAAAAACAAACTACTTACAGCTAAGTGTGGTTCTTCTCTTAGTATAAGATTGACTTGAACTTCTTCTTCTTAATCTGTATTATCCTTGCTCTCATTTTCTTCATTTTCCTCAATCCAGTGCTGCTTATATTGACTGTCATATTTGATTTTTCTGCATATTTCTATGTTATTTAGATGGATATAATAATATATAATAAATGTCTATCTTCATTACGTCAATGTCTTACTGATTCTCATTTTCCAAGTGTATGGTTTGTTAGTCTACCAATTAGTCCACATAATTTTTTATAAACAAATTATAATAATTTCTCTTTATTTTTTCTTATTATCCGGATTACAAGGTTTGCGCTTTGGTTTTTAGAAGAATTTGCTCTATCTATTGTTTTTGGAGACTATCTTGCCAGTGTTCCCTAATTCATGATATCTTTCATCATCCACTGACTATATACTGAGGTAGTTGTCTCTCTTAGTTCCACTCTTAGCTCTCTGAGTTAACTAGAGTTCTTTTATCTTAGATTAGTGCTCCATGCTACCTATAACGGGCTTTTAAATATTTCGTTAGATATGCAGAGAGTTATTCGATTTTATAAGCCAATTATAGTCGTCCTCATTTTCATTAAAATATTCGTAATTGCTTTTGGCTATCCCTCCAAATTAATAGCTCATCTTTATGCACTTCTCAATGTTTCTTTTGATTTTTTGGAGTCTTGAGTTTAATAACTTGATTTTTGGAGGTTCGGGGTTATTGTTCAAGTTTAGCATCTTCTTAATTTCTAGGGAACTTTTATTAAATGGTATTGATTTTTTCATATGATTATTCCAAGATTTAATTCGAGCTATACATTTATTCATTAAAAAATAAAATTAATATTAAAAGGCATAAGTTTAATTGCGTTTTTCAATAGAGGGTGGGTACTTAGCTACTTTTACAAATTTAAAATTTTAGAGGATTAAAATTTACTAATTGATTGTTAATATATCTACTTTTCTTGCATTTATTTTAAGTTTATTTCTAAACCTCAAGTAGATTCTCTATAATTTTAGTCTCTGAACCTAAAATTAGGGCAGATAGCAACTGTATGTTTTGAACATCACCTTGTTCTTCAATATAAATATTTTTAAATAGAAATTCTTCTAAAGCCCTTAGAAGTCTTAAAGCTAGTTACTTCTCAAGAGGATTCGTAC
The DNA here is from genome assembly GCA_000711775.1 of Oxytricha trifallax. Lineage (NCBI taxonomy): Eukaryota > Ciliophora > Spirotrichea > Sporadotrichida > Oxytrichidae > Oxytricha > Oxytricha trifallax. The sequence goes on from ARYC01004737.1 coordinate 36,761, forward strand.
TCCAATTTTGCAAATTAATCAAATCTGAAATAATGTCAGATAGGCATACAGAAATCAAGTTCCATGTCTTTGATAGCTCTAATTAATAAATTTCCATAAGCTTTTATCAGTTCATCTATAAATTGAAATTAATTTAATAAATAATACTTACCATACAAAGCTCTCTAATGTTGTTAGAGAAGATCTCTTAGTCAATCACAAATTTGATATTTAAGGTCAACATAAATTCAAAATTAAAGATAATTATGATACTTGGCTTATTTTTGTCATAAAATTATCATCTTTACTGCTCAATCTTCTATGGTAAGCTCTTTAATTTAGTTTTCTTGATGTTCCACCCCACCACCTTGCTTCTTAGATTTCGATTTTTGCCTATTAGCAGAGGTATCTCTTCCTCAAGCTACTGATTTAAGAAAGTAAGAGCTTCACAATTTTAATTTAGTCTTTTTGCTAAAATTAAAATGAAATTTAATGTATAAAATTACAAATATTTTGTAAGCTTATTTCCCGTGCTTTCTAAGTAGCTTCTTTCATTTTCGTAAAAACTCTCATCATCATCAAAATTATTATCTTCTTAATCTGAATACTCATTATCCTACTTTATGCTGGTTCTGCTATAATTAAATAAGAAAAAATAATGAATATTGTGTCTTATTTATACCATTCAATAAAAATAAAACCTCTTTAATATAGGAAAATTAATATACTAAATCTTAAATTTCTTGCTAGAATATTCTTCTCATCATTACTTGAGTAGTATGAGATCAAATCATTATGGTTTGCAGAGTTCTCTGATTTCAGATCCTCATCATATTACCCTCCTTGAATTTATTTGTTGCCTCCAGTCCATATGAATCTCTTAGAAAAGTTACTCTATAAGCTCTATTAATCAATAGCATTGAAGATCTTCTTTTTCTGATTCAATTCTAAAGCTCTAAAATCATACTTTGAATAGGAAAAAGTGATAAACTACCCTCTATTGTCCCATGAGAAGCCATTAGTACGAGAATATGGAATAAAATATTTCTTTTCTGGGATTTGTTACAAGATCTCTGGTTAGTCTTCTCCTATGTTTAAATTTGAATTTAAAGCATTAGTTTTGAAGAAGTCGTCATTTTCATTTAAATGCAAACCGTTCTGCTACTTAAGTATCTTATTTACTTGCATCAAACATAGCCTTAAATGATTTTAATTCTCTCTGGATTTTAAGATTGATAACTAATTCAAACTATCTATAATACTCTGGCCAGTTAAATCACCGATGTTCAATCTATTACCAAGTTTAAACTAAATTGGTTCTTTGGGATATGCTTGGGATACATTTAGAGATAAACTATATATTCTGCTGTCTTTAATAAACAATCTAAGTTCCACTCTTTTAAGGACTCCAATTTGATTTTTATTATATTCTTTTTAATCCAAAGATACTCTCTCAAACCTTTCATTTTCATTTAGCTCATTTATGATTATGTCGCTTTATGTTAGTATCTACTAACTTAAAAGATTTTTGCTTATCATGATTTCTTCTTCATTAATTTAAAGATGATCTCGCTAGAGATATCCACCTGCTTTTAAAGAGTAAGTTTGCAACTTGTTCTGGTTAAATCTTTGCACAAACTCTGTTGGTATTTTTTAAGCTTTCAGGTATTTATCCGATGGCAAAGAAACTATCTGATAATTGAAGCTATCTAGATCTCTTCTAAATTGAAATATTTTAAGATCTTGGACTATTTATGCTTGAGATTAGTTTTTCTCTCATAAATAATTTTCTTAAGAAACAGTCTTTTGTCTGAATCTTTTTCATGAAGCTGAAAAAATTTCAAATTATTAGATCTTTCTTTCAAGATAACTACACACCGATCCAAAAGGAGTGAAACTTGCTGTAATTACTGTTTTCTTTAACTAAACATGGCATCGTTGTTCGGCAGTCGATTCTTACAGATGATATATCCACAACGAATTCTAAGAAGATGTGAGTAGTAACTTGGAATTGTTATAATCATAATCGAAACTTTTAATGTTTGAATCGTGAGTATCTATATGAAAAAGTTCCTTAGCAGTTGATCTTGAATCCCATTTACGCACTATCTTAACTTAGGCTGTGTCAAATTAATTTTCATCAAATCTATCAAATAAAATTTTATTAGACTACTGCTAAGGTATAATTATTGCTTACTAAGGATTTCTTACATCACAGATTCTTATCTTGTCATAAGAGCCTGTGCCAATTAAGTTTTCATCTTTTTTACTCCAATTCATGCAAGTTTGATGAGTAAGCGAGCCTAGAGAAAGTAAATATTCCATTACTAAGATCAAATACAGAAATAGCTTAATCTGATAAAGATGTTCAAAAATGAAATTGATGTAAATAAGCAATAAGTTAAATATTTTAAAGTAAAAAAAGTAATTAAGATGCAAATATCTTAGCCTTTAAAGGATTTCCTTCGATATATGCAGGATCAAGATTAAAAATTTTGCTGGCAATTTAACTTGTCCTACTCTACTTGAATTTCTCTTTGCTTCTCAAAATATTGTCAAAATTCATGAACAATTTTTTACTTAGAGCTCCAAAAAGCGCAATTTTTGGATCACTTGTTATACTTAACTAATTTGACTCGTGCGAAGTCAAACTTCATTATAAAGGGATTTTTGTCAAGATTGTGTCTTCAGAGGGAATATTCGACAATTCTTTCAATTTTTATTCTTTTCGAAGGGAAAGGCCAGTTTAAATCTCGATTTGAATATACCTTTGGAGGAACATTGGATGAAGTTGTTGATTTCTCTGGACAATGATCTCAATCTTCAATGTTCAATCTATGTGATTGTAGATGCATATTTTTATATCTTTAAAATTATTGTATTTTTAATATATATTATAACTAAGATATTTTGGCCAAGCAAGTCTAGTTAATATTTTTTAATTTATTTCTTTAAGCTAGTATAATAAGGTCAAATTAGACAGAAAGGTGTATGAATAAAACTCTTTGATGGTTTACAAAATTCAATAATTAATAGTAAAATAGGTGGTGGAAAATGAGTGACCAATCAATCGCATAAATAATTCAAAAGAAATCAATTAACAATAAAAATTGCTGTTTTTGGTGTTTCTGCATCAGTGATCACATATTTCTCTTTCTATCTCTATTCAAGGTCTGTCAAGGCGTTTATTATTATAGATAAGAAACCTTGATAAACTGAATTTATTAGTGAATTATTTATGTAATATTTATTTTTAAAGCTCAGACAAATCATTTTTCCTCGTCTGATAACGCTGATGACACGAAAATTTTCAATTCTCTTAAGAAAAAAGGGGCTTTAAAGTCGTTATCACCTTCTAAATTAAATTAGCAGATGTAAGCTCAAAGAACTGGATTGAATAGGTCCAACACATAGAATTCTCAAATTAAAAAGTAAAAAGAAAATAAGAAGAGATAGAAGAATGTAAAATGCAGCTGCTCTAATGGCAAAACCTGTGAGTCTTGCTTTGCTCAACAGAATAATAAAGATTTGGCAAATTAATAAAATCATTAAAGTGAAGATATTTGTTTGATAATGATGAAGATTCAGAAAACTCTTTATTGTTGGAGATCGGGCAGCTTGATAGATCACTCAGAAAAAATAATGGCAGAATGAGAGGAGGTGAACTGATCACAATCGAGAAAGAAAAATTGATTACTTTGACAGCATTGATGAAATGGTTTATGACAGTGAAATTTCTTAATCAGATGAAGAAGTTTTCGTGAAAAACGGTAAAAATCAACTTTAAGCGGAACTCTAACGAAATTGTTAATATGAGAAGGTATTTGTTCAAGCAACTGAAGATGAACGCAAAATAATTCGTGAAATTATAGCAAATAGAAGCAGAAAAAGATATAACTATTTTTGCAAGAAGTTAATGACAAGAAGAGAAAGTTTTTGCATTAGAAGAAAATAAAATACAAGGAAGAAAACATCAGAGAAATCATAAATGCTGAAGTCTTACACGATTCTAAAAGCAAGGGCTCAAGGACTTCCTCTACTTAAAGCGAAGAGTACAGCAGAAAACCCTCAACTAAAAAATCAAAATAATCTCGTCAGAATAAATGTCAGAAAAGACCCAACCACGAGATGTACAAGTATCTGGATTGGAATAGAAATTTTGCTTCATAAAACCTTATTGGAAGCCAAAGTATTGGAGTGATCCCTGAATAAGTTCAAAGGACTTTTAAGATAAAATCGTCATTGATTGTTTATTTTATTCTCGTTGTACACTTAAAATTTTATGCATGAGAATGAGAAAAATGAGAAGCATGGGAAGAGATAATAATATGAAAGATACTATACATCAACAAATAATAACTAAAATAAAAAGAGGTCTGCATCAGTAAACACCCAAAAATTGGTCCTCTTTAAATTATTCCAGATATGTGCGTTTTAGTGGGGGAATTTACCTGCCCCCTCCGGAAGTTTCTTGCACCCAACATAAAATATTATATTTTTTGGCAATAAAAATATAAGAATCATATAAATTTCAATTTCAATTACCATTACCATTTACTAAAAAACTTTAATTAATATATAATTTTCAAGGTATATTATTATTCTTCATCAAATTATGTATTAAAATTAATGCTAAAATAATTATTTTTTACTAATAATTAATGTGATTTTTATTAAAATGTGAATTCATTATCTAAATAGAAATGATTTATGATGCTTTATTAAAAATAGCAATATCATAATTGATGATAAAGATTCTTTGATAATTTAAAAAATTAAATTTGAGGTCTGATTATACCAGAATTTATGATAAAAGTTTACTTTAGTCAATTAACTTTGATTTTAATGCGAGATCTATATTGAATTTTAAGTTTCATTAAAAGAGCATAATCAAATCGAAATCTTAAAAATTCTATCAATCGAATAATCTAATTTACCATTAAATAAATTAAGAATTTAAATAGAAACCTCAATATTCAAAACATCAGTGATTACTGAAGAACTAATCTTAATGTATGCTATACACAGAAGATGTAATTTTATTTATTTTTAATTCTAAGACGCCTTAATATGTATAGCTTGCATCAATAAAGTGAGGTATTTAATATTATTCCTTAAATACAGATGATTTGGTTTTAATTAAATAAAAATAAAATAATGTTAAATACATAGTAGTTGTTAACACACTTGTGTTCTCAAAGTAAAATTTATATTTACTTATCTTATCAATATCGTCTTTCAGTCATGATCATTCTCAATGCAAAGTAAAATTAAAAATAACTCCACCGGCAAATTAAGCACTTAAGAAATAAAGTTGAATGTAAAGTGTAGTCACTTCTAAAAGCATTTATATAATTTAATCTTATGATTGAAATTCTTAGAAGTTAAATAGATTTTATAAAACAAAATTACTTAATATGGGAAATTTACTTAACAAAATTTATTTCTATTAGCGATAAAATCTAGATAGGACTATTTTAATTCTTGAATTACATAAGGAGCCTTTTTGAGTTAACTGAGATTATGGGATGCCAGGGTTCTCAGGCAAGTAAAAGATAATATTATTACTTCAAAGGGAAAAATAGTTTCGAATAAATAAAAGCAATATGTAACTAGCATATTTAAGATGTAAATATTTTCTCGTTAGATTTCTTTAAAACAAATTGAATTAGTATCCCCTAAAAATAAAAAATGAATAATTTATTAATATTACTCGATTTTAGGACTTAAATGGAATGAGTAAACAATTAGATCAAATTTGATGAAAATTAGGGCATATGAATATTCAAACAAATCAAATAACCAAGAGATATAGCTCTACAAATTTTAGTTGCTATATATCGATGGATCCGCTTAATTTAATTCAGAACATATCTTAAAGGTTTTCTGATTTTCTTATTTGTATAAGCTATATTTATAAGGATCAAGTCCTCCAAAAAATTTTGAGCTGCTTGAACTAAAAACTACAAGTTTTGAAGATTTTGACATATCTATATATGATTAATAAATAAATATAAATTTAAAAAAAATATAGTTTAGAACCAATTTGTGGCAGATGTTGAAATCTCTGCCCTGTTTTTAATTAATTTTTTGTAAAAACTTTTTATAATCAAATTTTTGTTAATCATTACTAACTAAATTTCAGGAATCTCCTTAATTCATTTTGAATATCATAGTTCCATATAGAATTATCACTAATATTTTTTGCTTTTTTTGGGTGACTAATTTTGAATCCTTAGTTGATTTTTTTAGGAAAAAAAAGAACATTATTCTGAATTCTCCAAGAATATACCTAAATCCATAAGTATTATTAAAAGTTATTTAAGAATTTTTCTATCTAAATTGCTTCAAAATACATGAAAATTATCAGATAAATTATAAACGGGACAGTTATTTTAATAACTGTCATGCAAGATTATTGACTTGAAGATTGTCTTGATTTAAAATAATAGCAGAATCATTTAATATATTGGCAGTTCCAAAATCAAATTTCAATATCAAATCGTGTTCATATTTACCTACTTGAGCTAAAAAAATTTAAGTATTTTCAGAAGGTTTTGAACTTAATAATTGTTAAAATTCTTTTATTCATCAACCGAAGCAGCTCGTGAAATTTTAATTTTTTTGTGAGCCGCTTCGTTTCCTTAATTTCTGAATATATTAATTCTCATTATCTTAATTCTTTGCATCATTATAATACTGAAAGCCTTTAAATTAAAACACCTTCAACTATTAACTTATAAAATTTGTTAATATTTAAAGTATCATCCTTAAAACCTATACCTGTAATTGTTGAAAATATACGAATAAAAAAACTGTCATTACATTTAATGTAAAAGGCATGTAGTATTATAATGATGCAAAGTATTAAAATAATGACAATTAATATATTCAGAAATTAAGGAAGCGAAGTGGCTCACAAAAAATAAAAATTTCACGAGCTGTTTCGGTTTATGAAAAAAAATTTTAACAATATAGCTTATACTAATAAGAAAATTAGAAAACCTTTAAGATATGTTCTGCATTAAATTAAGCGGCTACATCGAATATATAGCAACTCAAATTTGTAGAGCTATATCTCTTGGTTTGTTGATTTGTTTGAATATTCATATGCCCTAATTTTCAACAAATTCGACCTAAATCAATCACTGATAAGAATAAAATATATTATCTAAGAAGCTATAATTTTATGCAATTATTTTATATTAATAACTAATACAAAATCAAAGAGACAGTTTATTCATTTTAATGTAAATAAGATTTTTTGTTTTTTAAAAACAACTTTTATCCATTTTAAAGGCCTTAGTTACAATTCAACTTTATAAATAAATTTGATAAAATAATTTACAAATAATAATCTTTAATCTTAATTAATTTAATCAGAGATTTTCTTCCTTGATATTTCTGACTAAAATTAATCAATATCATTCTGTAGATGCTGCAAGTTAATTTTTTGCACAGTCTACTCCCACACATCTTACTTGCAGTTTCAATAGCTTTTTAAACTCCTCGTTGCCATGAATAACATTATATTTCATCTTATTCAGAGACTGGTTTGATCAGCCTTAATTTTGACTGTTGTTGCCTTTCATTCTCCTAATAGCTTAATAGTAAAGTTTGTTTTAAAATTACAATTACAATATGCTTTATTATTAAATTTATTATCTTTCATCTGCTCTAACTTGAACTACCTCTCTATCATCATCATTTTCAAAATCAAGTTTCACTGCTGAAGTTTAATCTCTTGCACTCCTCAGCATTGAAGCATAAAAATTTGTATCTTTCTTGTGCTTTTTAGATTAAAATTTAAATATAACTTACTTCGTTCTTTGAGTAATTTTTTTCTTGCATAGTTTTCGATCGTATCCAAAGATTTTTCAATATCAACTTTGAACATACCCATCTCTTCCCAAGAGTCTATTCAAAAGGGATTCCTTCTTTTGATTATTTTTCATGATCTAGATTTAAAGGAATTATTCACGCTTTTAGTCTAGCTTCTTCTTCTTTTTAAACACTTCAATCGCCTTCCTTAAAGTTTAAGGGGAGTTATGAGTGCCTGTATGACTATCCTTCATTGGAGTTCTGTTCTTAGATTCTTGACGCTTTTATTCAAGATCTTTTATAGTTTCTTCAGAGAGCTTTATTCTCACATGATGATCTACTCTGTTCTGTAATTATTGGTAGGTGACCTTCAAACACTCTTGCTTCTCCATTTCATCTTAAAGAAGCTGTATTCTTTTAATCTTTTTGTCATAACAGACTGAAAGCTCTTTGTTTATAGAAATGAGTTCTTAGCAAAGGAATCTTGCCTTTGCCATCTATCTTACCTTATTAGTGATCTGTGAGAGAGTTGGCAAATCTCGTTTGAAATTATATGATAGGATTATATAGATGACAGTTGAAATCCCGAAATATTTCAGCTCCAAGATATAGACATCCAAGTCCTGCAGGAATGCTTAAGTTTCATCTTCAATTTCACTTTTATCTTCTGTTACACAACTTATGTCAGGGATACCAATGCCAGAAGGATCTTTAACAAATTCTTATAGTAAAACAGTTGAAATATTAACCAATAGCGCAATAATACTCTCATAATAAGTGTTAAAGTTAACTAATAGCCTTTAGATAAATAACTGAAGTTTCTTGGTATATTTAAGAGTTTAGTAAATTTTTCAGCTATGATGCCTTATTTTTGAGAATTCTTAGTTCACTAATATTTATCTTAACTTACATATGAGGGTTTGAGAGAAGCTTGAGATCATATCTCATGATAAGCTTAGCATACATATTATGAGTAGCAATTGCATTTTTGTCTTCATTTTCTATAGTAAATTCTCTTATTCTCATATTTGCGACTTTTCCTGTTATGATAGTCCTTCTGTGGGTTAGGTTCGGAGTTTTAATATCTAATAAACTAAATTTACCTGGAGTATGATCTCCGTTTTGGTGTTTATGCGAATATAAATCTAAATGCTTTGAGCTTAGTGTTGATGAGAACTCAGGCACTTAATTCTAAAATTGATGTCTTAGAAGAGTACCTTGCAGCATATAATATTATAAGTATAGCATTAAGGTAAGGTTAGAGGGAAAAGTTCTTTGGTCTCCTAAATTAATTCATAGCCTATACAATTGGGGCTAGCTCTGGCTCAAATAGCTATTCATCAAAATTATATATTCTTTGTCTATCTTCCTATTCTATTGATTTTAAAACATGATCTCATTATTTGAACTTTGCTTAATTCAAATTATGGAGTTGCTTGAAACTTTTAGTGTTGCGCATAATCATAAGTCCAGACTGTTAATCTATGTTATATAAACCCACGTTGTGAAAGGAAGTTCTAAAATTATATTCATCGGGTAGATGTTTTCTCTTAGCATCTGATGTCGTTGGCATTGATATAGTAGCTCTCTGTTTAAGCTCTTTGTCTCTTTAAGTGAAAAATCCCTGAGCAGTTTTAATTTTTTTATCAACCTTAAATAGGAGTTAAATTTATTCAGTAGGTTTTTCTTGATTGAAGAGTAAGTGCTCATCAAAATCTTCATCTTCCACTTATATGTCGTACTTCTTATTAATTTCATTTTACAAGAGTCCCAAGCTGCTATACTGAAAATATTGCTTCTTTTCTTGCTCGATTTTAAAATTATGACTTAATGGCGTTTGTCATGGGTTTAGGAATTAAATTGACTGTATTCAGGTTCAATATATCTTAAGCACTTGGCATGCTTAAAAATCCTTAACTGTTATTTGTTTATCCTTACTTCTAAATTGATAGACCTGAAGGTAAAGTTTATATCTTAAGGGCATCATGAGATTCGTTATGAGATATTACACTGCTACTACGATTCAATTTGAATGAGTATTTTCTGCCTTTTTGAAGTTTTCTTAATTTAAATTCGAATTCGTACAACACACCTTTTCATCATCCTCATCTATACTTTAACGAGATTGACCCAATGAAGAATTGTGCCCTCCTGCTTCATTGTTTGATTTTTGGAAATTTTAAAGTAACTGTTAATTAGGAATATATATAAATGTATTTATATATTAATTTAAGATTTCCTGTACTTATTAAAAGATGCCTGCAAAGGTTTTACATTCAAATTATTTTCAGTTTTTTTACCTCTAGGGGTCATCCCAGCTTTAGAGTTTTATTTGCTGTTTGATGGCATTATATTATTTTTCTACTCTACTTATTCTTTTTATTCCTATGCTATCTGTAGCTCTTATTGGAAAAATCTTAAATTGTTGAACTGTTCTTTATTTTTCAGGACTTTGTTTAGCTTCTTCTTAAGCTCAAGCATAATATAAAATATTAATTTAAACTTCATTTAATATTATATAAAGCCTGTTAAGAAACAATATTCAACTTTTCTGGAATTTGATTCCTATTATCACCACCACCTATATGTTTCTGTAAATAAATTTATCGTGCTTTTCTTTCTTATTGAGAAATTCTCTTAAATTTTAAATAAAATATATTATCATGATTATTTGAATCATTTTTAACTTAGTGGCAAAAATTTGCTTTAGAGAAATTAAATTAAAAATCTCTAAGCTTGTGCTTCTTACAGTTAATACTCCTTTTATATGCTGACAGCATCAGCTATATACAGTTCATCTTCATGACGCATTTCCATGGCATATTAATCAAAAGCTCTCGAATAATAATCAATCTTCCCTCATGTAGGTCTTAGCCAAGGTCGTGTCTTTTAACGTACTCTAAATCGCAAAGTCTTTTACTTCATTTTTAACTCAGAGTAATATATAATAATAATCTTAATGAGCAAACTCTTATGATACTTATTTTCTTTTATAATTTTATGGTAATCATAAATTGAATTTATTTTAATAAAATTTGGTGCTATTCTTTAAAATTTTGCTTAAAATGCAAAAATTTAAGTTATTCTAGGAAATAATTTCGATGACTTACTTTCTAAATATTTTCAAGATATAATTATTATTAGTTTTTAAAAATGGCAAATCATTACAAATTTTCAAATATTAAGCTATTTTTAATCTTACTCTTTGGGGTTATATTAAGTTAAGCACGATATACAAGGGAAGAGCCAATTAAAAGATTTGTGTATTTTTATACTCCTCTGATTGATATCAGGCAATTATAGTTAAATAAAATATAATTAATTAAACTATAATCTTTCTAAATTGTAATTGTTAAAAAAGACTGCTTTACAAACTATAAGATCTCGGGGAACTCAATCTTAGATTAAAATTTAATCAATCAACCACCTTTATTGATAAAATTTTACCACTTTCTATATGAAAATGTGGGTTAAAACATGCTATCAAGCATATTTAATGACCCTTTAATCCCTATCAGAGTATTCCTGAGTTTCATAGAACAACTAAAACTAATTCTTATGGCTAAAATACTCATTAAATCTTATGAACTGAGCATAAAAAGTGAAGGCTTTAAGCATAGGAATGTATAGTTAGAGATGATCAAGATAACCTTTTATCGAATCAGAGGGTAGAAAAAGAAAGAAAATAATGAAATATATAGCAAAGCAGTTTGGGTGGTTTGTGAGGGGCGAGTTGAGAAGACCCAAATGAAGATTCAAGAAAGAAAGAATTTAACATGGGTTCTCATACTAATTTTCGTATTTAATCCCTTGAGTGTATTGCAAGGCCCCATTTTCAATCTTTAAACGTCAATCATTTCCTGATCGTCGTGATTGTTTAAACTTTAAGTTCAATTGTTGAATTTAATGAATGTTAATATTTTTGTAAATTTAAATATATATATAATAGATTAAGATTACTTTAATCTCCAAGAACAAACTAAATTAGTACAATTAAAATAAGACATAGCAATTGGCTTGGCTCTTTATATGATCCAACTCTCATCTATGCGATAATCCCATTAAGAATGGTACACATAATTATATTCAATCATGTCACGTCGACATATCTCCCAAAAATAATACATCGTCCATAATAATATGTCTAATAATTCTAAGAGGAGATATTTAAACAGAGTTGAAAAACTACAAGAATATTTTATTTGTTGCAGATCACTCTGAAAATCTTGGCTTTTTTTGTACATCTTTGTAAAAGTAAGTATACATTAATTCCCTATTAAAATTAGAAATTAATTGATTTCTCTATAGATCTTCAAGCTACATGTAAAATTTTGCAGACATGTATACTTGATATCTACTTCTATCTTGAGTATTTAAATTGTACTGGTATTCAAACACTATCTTAAAACTTACAAATTACAGCCAGAGCATAATAAGAAGGAAGTTATAGGCTTTAGAATAATTTAAAATCTTCTTACACTAGCTGTCTATGTAAGTTAATATGTTATCTTTAATAGTATATCTCATATCACTTTAAAATCCTAGTTTTGCTAATCTAACATTAATAGCTTAAAATAATGCTGTATCAATACCCAACTTGATTTGATTTCAACCTCCTCTCTTTCCTCCTAGCTTCAAACTATAATATTCTATGCCATGTTGAGGGAATAGTAATTATATTTATGGGTATGATATACTGCTGTTAAAACGTACTCTACTTATGGATTACATGGGTTGAGCGATTCTTTGGCAATGCGAATTTCTTCTACTTTTAGACCATCGTCTATGATGCGTTCTTGATTATTGCATACATACAATTGTTCTAGAAAATCGACAGGCTTAGAATTAAGTAAGTAGTAAACAACAATATTACATAACGAATTAATTTATGAATATTACTTTTTAATAAGAAAATTTAAATCTATAGAAAGAATTTAATTATAAATTTAACCAATTTTTATAGATTTGAGAGAATGATAAAAAACAAGCCACTAATCAAAGTAGAAGAAGTGAATTGAAATAAATAGTAATAGACTGTTGTTTTAATTTCTTAAATATTTAAATAAATATCGAAAATTATAAACATCTACATTTTTATAATTAAAAAATCAAAAATTAGACAATTAAAGAAATATTGAGTAATTTATAACTATTTTCATCTCATTATTAAGATTAACATTTATTTATTAATTTTTTTTAAGAGTTACATTTATAAGATGAAAAATCTCTCAGTATAAACTTTTTCACCACTCTCTAGAAATATCTAATCTAGTCCTGAATCTACTTTCATGTCAAAGAGAAAGTGCATATAAAAATTATTAATTCAATTATTTTAATTTCAAATTCAAATGAATGAAAGTAAAGCTAGAAGAATATATTAATTTAAATTCTCTTAACACAAGAATAACTCAAATAGCTATAAATCGAGAGAGACCTAGAGGCTCATAAAATAAAATGAGAATTCTATCTTTGCTTGACTAATTAAAAATAAATCCACTATAACCTAGTCTTAATCTCAACTCCCATATACTCAAAATTTGAGTAAATTTTAGAGCGACCAGCCTAATTATCATAATTCGCGTCAAAAGCGTTTGCATACAGGTATACATCTATATTTAATTATTAATTCAACAATTAAATATTCATTATTTTCATGAAGATTAGTTAATTTTATATTAATCTCACAATCAATAATTAAAGCACTATGAGATAAACAGTGAGATTCAAAGATGTGAAGTTTATTGGCACCACTACAGTTCAATGATAAAGTAGATAAAAAAATAAATAAACTTTAGCAATAAAATGGAATTATGATGCTTTAAAATCGATCTGCAGGCAGTTTGATTGACATCAATATTCTTAAATAGTTATTAGCAGGTCTTTAAACTTCTATAAGTCTTGTTAAAAATAATTTAGTTTTGATGAGGATTAAAATTTAGAATTAATCTCAATAAATAGAGTGAATGCCGAATAATAAAGCACAGTAAAAGGTGAAACTTTCATCTACCCTCCTGAATACTAATTCAAGATACAATTCATATTTTTTTGTTGTTGAGTATTTTAGAACTTTTTTTGGAAAGAATTAAATAGAATTTTAGCTTTTAATTATACTCAGTGATGTTTAAGACTCATTCCTCATAGGCATAAATAAAAAACAAGTTACAAGTAACAAATAGAAACTAGAAGCTTAAAATTTTCACAATTTTCAGAATATAAAGCCAACTCTCCACCTAAATGCAATATTATAACTAGTAGCTGCAGTATAATAAATTAATTTAATGTCAAAGCTAAGACAGCATAGAAAACCGGAAAAACTAAGATTACTAGAAATCAGAGAAATATACTTGAAGATCTAAAAAGTATAGAAGGTAGTTCTAGCATCAAAATGCAGAGAATATTTTCCCATGGTTCAGTGATATCAGATTAGAATAAAAATCTTAAAGAATCCTCAAGTTCACCAAAAAAATAGTAACAGAGCAATATTTTACTTTAAATTGAATAAGCTTTAAGCAAAACTCCTACAAGAAATCAAAATAAACTTAAGACTAAGTCTATAGATTTATTGAGTACATTCACTCAAAACGAGAATCATTACTTGTAGTTTAAGATTCATTTACTCCAGAGAAAACAGTAAATTTAAGAGCAATAGAAAGCTTTGGAGTTAGAGTCTCCGATCCCTGGGTTGTTAAAATAGAGAATTTAAAAAGATCAACTAAACTCAGATAAAAATTATTATTAAATTAAAAAGATACTAAATAGGGAGTGCCTTCAGGTGACTGTGGATCCCATTTGTGTTGCTTTCTATTTAGGATTCTTTTTGGTCTGGTAATCCGAACCATATAAGCCTAATATTGTCTCATGCAGGAGATGAAAGCGCCCAGAAGACCTACCTGCAATATAACAACGAGCTAGCGGGGTTCAATCGCTCATGGAGAGAGCTCTAGAGAGCCGATTTCCCTGCCATTACGCCGTTGTTGGCAGGGTGGACACAGTCTAACAAGGCTGGCAAGAAGGGAGGCAGGCGGGGGAAGAAGTGGGACTGCATTCCACACAGTGATGAATGGCGGACGTCAGGAGCACAGAGGAGCCGAGCAATTGCTAGTCTTTTCCAGCTTTTCCTCTTGTGGGGTTTTTTGGTTTTTTTGGGCTAAAGGTTATGTGCCACGTCATTCACACCAGCAACGTCATGACTCAAGGATGCAAATATTGGGTCATGTTATGACCCAGAATATCTCGTTATTAATTTCGCTTAACTATTCTATTCTATTCAGATAAAAATTAGATAAATCTCAATGATGATGGAGCTCACTCTATTGGTTCATTTTTACATTAAGACTTAATGTAAAAGACTAAAGATGAGATGAGCATGACTTATAGTTAGCTTTCTAAGTTGATGGTTAAAAAAGAACAATTCATGAGTTTTCATCACTTGACTAGCAATTTGATAACTCTGAAGACGAATGAACCTATGTATTGTAAATTAAGTAAATTTGAAAAAGCCGCCCTTAAACTTACTATTGATAAAATACAATTGAATCGGGGAAATGTAAAAATAAAAATGTAAAATTAATTTAATACATAATTACTGCTGATTTACTATGCTTTTTATCTTATATGCGAAAAGTAGTCACTTTGCTATTTTTTTTACTGAATTAGCAAATTTTATTAGTTTTTTGTGTAATAATCGCGATGTATCATTGGGAACCTATATAAAGTGACCAAATTCTGTATTTTATGTCAAAATGACCAACTTTACTATTCGTGGTCAAAATTTCTGAATTTGTATGTTTGTCTCTCCCATTTGAGCAGAGTGGTAAAAAAAGTGGTCAAAGTGCATGATTTGAACTGAAATGACCAGAAGAGTGGTCAAAGCTGAGATTTGCTAAAAAAGTGACCAGAGTGCATGATTTGAACTGAAATGACCAGAGTAGTGGTCAAAATCTCAAAAAATCGCAGTTTATACTCCGAATTTTGTGTCATGTGTCACTTTTCATAAATATGCGGTGACCAAGCCAAATTTGGAGCAGGGTGGTCAAAAATCTTGAAAATCGTTGTTGCTGGTCAAATTTATTTAAATTAATGCGGTCATTATGCTCAATACTGCAGCAGTACCTGCAAATCTCGGCTGGTCAAAAAAATCGAGCAGAAGTTGCGAATTTGCTAGTTTTTTGCTGAATTTCTATCAAACTGGATAGCATGATGCTCAGTGCATCTCCTCTCTCACCAACCCATTAAATTCTTGAAATATCTGATTTTAAACCAATTTTTGTCCAATTATAGCCTCTGTTATTGACCTCTTCTGGTGTTCAACTTGAGTGTATACTAACTTAGTATATAGAGTTAGGTTGTCCAGAATTTGATACCACTCGTCAAGAATTCACTCTTGTATGAGCAGACTTATGCAAACTGCGATTTCGAGTAATACACATGCATTTATAGATTAATATTAAGTATAGTATTAATGTTAGCAGTAAGAGCAGCAGCAATAGTATAAGCAGTAAAAATGACAATACATTAGGTATAACCCCTTATAGAAATTTCAGTGTATGATGCAATTCTTGTTTTTGAGTAGAATCTCATACAAACCATAACTCAGAGTATGTATCCATTTCTAGATACTGAATGCCCAGAGTCATCGAACATCATCCTCACTCATGTTTTTTATTATTTCTTGGATGCGCTTAACCAGCTGCACTCTATAAGTTAGTTAAATGAGTATGCTTACTTGCTGTTGATGTTCTGCTGCTTGAGGTTCTTTTTTATGTATGCAAACAACTATTCGATTGGGTTGCGCCAGGGCGAGTATTCTGCGTTGAAGAGTACGTTGACTTTGAAGCGACGAGCAGTCGCAAGCATCTCAGAATACTTATTAATTATGGCATTATCCATTAATAGCACCACCTTCTTATTGCATAGATCTTTGTCAGTTCTTATACTTCTCAGCGTCTGATATATAAAGTTCTCAAACAGCACTGAATCAAAAGCTCCCTCAATAATTTGAGTGGAGACCACTCTGTCAACTGCGATTGGAGCTATCAAACCCATAGAATATTATTGTCTCTTCACTAATTGCTTTGCAATTGACAACTGCCTGGCTTTCTAACCATAATTACCTAAAATGGAAAGCATCTCCTGTCGATATTGAGAGATTGGTTTGTAAGGTTAGTCAAGCTGCCTTTCATTTATCATCAATGAATGGGGTTTGTTATACTCCTTGGATTCCTCAAATTGGTTCTGATTTTGAGATATGTCATCTATAAGAAAAGTTGATTATCTTAAATAACGAGAGTTGGACTGTCAATTATGTTGTTAGATGGAAGTCTACTTATTACAGGATTGATCAAGTAGAGTAACACTTAATTTGCAGTAAATGGATTCATACAACCTATAGGTGGAACCATGCAACCTGGAGTCATACAACCCGGATCCATACAACCGGGATCCGTACAACCTGGAGTCGTACAACATTAGGGTGGAGCCATACAACCTTTGAGTGGAACCATGCAACCTGAGGGGTGGAACCATACAACCTTGAGGTATCTTCAGGGTATCTTCTTTAAAATGGTTGTTGAAATTATTGCATGATTACAGGTGTTAAGGAGACGACTTGCATCTCTCTCACTTTTATGAGTTACCATGATCAAGAGTATCTCATACTGATACTGAAAGTATAGTTTCACTTAAACAGCGATTCATTCATTTGACAATAGACTATCCTAAGCTAACTTCCATCAACAACCACTTTCAATCTTTTGTACTTATTTTCATCAACATTAGAACTGCTTAAAACTGATAGCGACAACTTCCTTGGAGTTAGTTAGATCACCTCTCTTTACCTCTAACCCATCATTGAACTGCTTGATTTCTTTAAGGTCGATTACAACTTTAGTTTTGACACTCTATCAATCAAAGGCGTGAGGCCTGAATGAATCCTTTTTATCTGCTCATCATCAGAAGTGATTTTCTTGGCACTGCTCTACAGCTTCAAATTCCTGAATTTTTTCAAAGTGCTTGATTGATTTCAAGGAGTATCTTCAACTTCTGGTATAGGAGACAAGTCTTTAGGCTATTGATGCATTGATTTCATTGTAATAGCGAGGTGGGGTTTAAAGATTGACTAATTTCCTTGAGTTGTTCTATTCCAATTAATCATGAGTAGCTTACTTTGGAACTGCTTGTTTAATATGTTTGATTTCTGTAAAATTGATTGTTTTCACTATTGGTTCATACTACTTGCACCTGAATGAGGCTTCGAAATCGACTTTGCCTTTAATTTACTTGTTGAAGGCTGGATGCTTGTTTATGGTAAGCTTTTTAGCATCTTGTAGTCCAATATTTTATGAACTTATTTAAGGTGGTTGAAGAGTGGATTTTATAAATGAGATTGCATCCAACTCTTTCGATGATTCTGAAAAGTATAAATGATCCTACTGCTTTCCAAGTAGCATCCCTCCATACTGCAACTCTTTATCACCAGCTATGATTCTACTGTGCTTCTTGGCTGCAATCACTCTGGATTTTTTATTCTTCCTCTTACCCAGTATACTATTCTAATTTAGTGCCCACTGCTTAGGAGGCAAGTAGTCAGACCTGAAGTTGCTTTCCATCCACTGATATAATTACTGCTTCCTCTCTTAGAAACTATGATAGCAGTCAACTCACCCATAAGCGCTTGCTGTTATAAGCAGGATCTCTATATATGACATTCGCTGCCTCTGTCTTGCCAAACTTCAGATGAAACTCCTCCTTGAGAATTTTGTGAATCGTTGAGATGCAAGGCACTTTGAATGGATACTTTGATGGCGAGCTTGTTCTCATTTCTTGCAATCGATTATTTATATTTCTTCCAGTGCACTGATAAATGCCAACTTCTTCAATGCATTCACCAACAGCAGCAACCAGCTGTCATTATCTCTCTCCCTCCTCTTGCAAGATTTTTTTTGGTTCTTAAGGATGCAATATTTTGGTTTTCAACTCATGCTTAAACTTCTCAACAGTTCTTGATACAAACTCTGCTGTCAATCAGTCGCGCACCGCGCGCGGCCCCAACTTCTTCGAAATTTACTTTGGCTTCAACTAATCTTCCATATACATTCTCACAATCTCTAATCGTTTATGGGCAAGCTTTACTTCTCAAGGTTTTAGGCATGGATTACAATCCTTCGGTAATCCATGGTTTAGCTACATTCTATTCTATACAAGAGAGAGAGTAAACCTGTTTATATCAACTGCACTGGCTATCCTTCTTAGATTGACTGGGGTTTCTAAATTAGCATTATATTAGAATGATTCTAAGATCTTAATTGATTTGACTAACCTGCTTTGAATTGCGAAATTGACTCAAGAACTGCTCCAGAAATTGACACAAAAAACCCCAAAACCCTTTCAGTAGTTTGATTGAGTTTTTGATTGATAAAAGTAGACTATTAGTGCATACTTTATTAGGGTTTTAATAGCGTTTCTGTAGGGGTTTAATGTTTAAATGTAATGTATAGTAGTGTGTATTAGAGGGGTTTTATTTTTACTATTCACTCAAACTATACCTTGGAATCATGTGCTAATTTTCTAAATTTAATATCTCCTATCCAGTTGATCATTTAGTCTATTGTTTGCTCTGCTCTGTGGTTTGGTCTTAAGATAATCTGCTCAACCATATTTTTTCATTTTACCTTTTATCTTATTCTAGTCTAGATATTGCTGTATTCTCTGCTTTGAAATCTTTCTCTCTCTTACAGCTATAGTAATCATTTCTTTGCATATCGCATTCAGCAATAATTGCTGCTAG